>NJDC01004416.1:74879-120904 GCA_002245475.1 Calephelis virginiensis
TTATGAAAAAACTTCGACCATATTTTCTCTCGATGGTGCCAAAACTCTCGATTTCTTACTTAAATTCCAAAAAGTTATTGTTGTTCAATTTTATCCCAGTCGGGGAAAGGCAAGGGATTTGAGTCCATACAGCCACGTCTTCGGTATTAATAAATCTTTTTCTTGTTATATATTGACTTTTTTTTATCAAAAATCATTTAGCAAAGTCATTAGTCGTTGTCAGGGTCTTAAGTAAAGCGGTGGTCACTTTACTCAAGCTCATTTTGTGAGATTTGACGGCAGCGGGGGAATACACTATACACTAATTTCTTCATGATTATTTCATTTCTGCACTTTCACTGAACAAAATTGTGCAAAATGCCACCAAAATTGACTAATTTCACTCAATATAAACACGAAATTCAATAATTATGAAAAAATTACGATTATCTTAGTTCATTACGGCGCCAAAACTTCTTAAAAAAGTTATTCCGTGAAGATATTTTTTTTTTTTTTTTTTTGTTAATGACAGACACAACTAACTTTTAAAACCATTAGATCCTAAGGCGCTAAAATAAAGACATTTCTATTTTTAGGGAAAAAGGATTAAATTAAGAAAGAAAAAAAGAAAAGAAAAAATATTTATTTGCGGAATATGAGTACACGTTCCTACATATTCTACCAACTTGTGGTGTGCAAATATTTTAATATGTTTTTAATTATTTATTCACGATTTACTACTTACACACTGTTTTTTGTTTGTTTTGAGATTACATGATTATTTATTAATACACACAATTTTTAGAATGTAAATTAATTTATCCCTATCTACCGTAAAGTACCACCGTTAACATCGTTATTAAGTACTTTAATTAGGGTGAAGCTATAAACTATTACCAAGGCATTGACGTTATTTCCAACTATAGCTGGCTCCTTCCAATGGTCGCCTCTCCCTCATTTTGATTTTGCTAAATGTCTTCACAAGACTCTCTGAAAGAGAGGCCGGTACATTAAAAAGAGTCAGCAATATTTGGACATGACATCAGTTCTTTGTAAGGTTACACTAGGTAGCCTTTAGTTTCATAGGGTAACCATAAGTTCACAGGCAGATTAGAGACAAGTGGTAGGTAAGTTGAGTTCAAATCGAGTATAAAACACTTATTCGTTTTAAGGAACTACTTTTGAAACTTCTTACTTATAATTTTGGGTTATGAATAGTTTTCCAACATGGGTACTGATAATTAGCATTGGTACTACATAAAAAAATGTTTTGCTTATTAGGTTTAACTTTGATGGATATTATTACAGACTTGTTAATAAGATCTGTATCATTATATATTTATGAAATGTAAATAAAATAAATTTTTCATTTAACTTTCTTAGGTGAGTTTTTTAATTACGTTTTACTCCTACGTACGGTCGTCAATATTTTTATCGGAAATTCCCTAATTATGTTCCTAAATCTGATTATAAGATATATACCTCGCATTCACTCTCGTTTGCCAAAACCTATTATTGTTTTACATTGCTCTTACTTTATTAGAGGAGTAGTCTGTTATGTTAAATTTCTTATTTTTCAGAATAGTTGTTATAGTATTTTTTAACTGTCATTCTGCCACGACTTCCTTTTTAACATTTTTTTCTTGTTATTTATTTTTGACTTACTTCTTACGTTTCATATATTATAGTCATAAGTCGTTATAGAACGTTCTGTCAGGATTTTGAGTAAATCAGTAGGCTCCTTACTCAAACACATTTTATAACATTAGGCGGCAACGAGATGAAA
Source organism: Calephelis virginiensis (assembly GCA_002245475.1). NCBI lineage: Eukaryota > Metazoa > Arthropoda > Insecta > Lepidoptera > Riodinidae > Calephelis > Calephelis virginiensis. Next base: position 76,645 of record NJDC01004416.1, read on the forward strand.
AACATTATACTATTTATAAATGTTTACTGGTGCACTTTAGTGAACAAAATTAAAATAAATGGCACCTAAATTAGCTGATTTTACTCATAACATACACAAAGTTCAATAATTACGAAAAAACTACAATCACTTTCTGAAAAAAAAAACTTAACTGTAACTATTTGACATATTCGGTTGCATTTTTATAAAATATATTACTTAAGACTCCAACGAATTACCGAATAATGACGAATGAAATGGTTACCCTACATTCTACCGTTCACACAAAAACAGCAATTATTACGTATCGTTCATTCGCTCTCTTCACATCCTTTGTAACATACTAATGATCTTTCTTATCTTTTGTTCCGTCGTGAGATATATTGTTTTGTTTTATCACGTGTATAGGTATTTAGTACTATCTCTTTATCCAGAATATTCCTTAAATGTGTAGTGTCTAAAAAATATTCAACTTTTAAGCGACGTGAAACTAAAATTCACTTCGAGCAAATCCTAAATCTAGATAATATTCATAGTAAATACTCGTAGCATAGTATATAGCAAAAACTAATAGTTAGCAGCGCGTTTTTAACTTTGAACGCCGCTCAGGTGGCCTATGGGTTTAACATTGCCTGTTCCATTCCTGCGGGAGTCTCCATCTCCATGCTACAGAAAATTTATTGAATTGTGACGTGTTCGGCGTTAACTTAATACAAAAATTCGCCACCGGAACGCGGCCACAAGCTAAGAAGATCGGTGAACTTGTCTTTTTTATTAATTTTAAAATATGTGTAGGTACAATAATTAAAGTAGTGAATATATTTTATCATAATTCTAAGGTAAGGCGGTGGTACCAATCATCATGGTACCAAGTGGATTCGAAACTCTAACATCTACTTAGATGTCACGGTGCTAGTGACGGTGAGCATATTCTTGCCTTTTACGAGCTGCCTGGTAGGAGGCAGATAGTCAATTTTGCAAAGAAGCCAGTGTGTTAGTCCATAACACGGAGAATTAAATTTGTAAAAATTAAATGTTTTTAGATATTTAAACAGTTTAATCATAGCACTTATATATTTTTAATAAATACATTTTGTTTAAATTTAATGAGCTTTATAATTTATTACAAATAATTTTAAAGGTAGATTAATTTTTATCATATCTACTGTACACTACCACTGTTTCCAACCCTAGCCAGTCAGAAGTAGAAACGACAAAACAAACTCCTCGGCAGCCATAATTTCTTTAATTTATTTTTTAAACATTATTATTTATAATTATTATATAACATTATTTTGTAATTAAAACATACTTAACTTATTTACGCTTGTCAGCCAAAATACTTGCATTATTTCCAACTAGGTGGTAGAATTTCACCCGGATTGGTACCACCGCCTTACCTATTCCTGCCGCCATAACGTCAAAGCTCGCCGTTGACGTGTTCCGGTAAACTTACTTTTGCTCGGGGCCTAAACTCCCTGTCTCAGATTGGCAACGCACCATTACCACTTTTGGTGTCTCTAAGCGGCGTGAATTCCTAATCGTCAGGAAATCCGTCAGCTTGTTTGCCTTCCATTATATTAAAAAAAGAAAAAACAAACAAGGCTTAATTTTTTTACGTGCATAACAACAGTTTAGCCTATCTTTTAAACTAGAAAGATGAGTATGATAATGATAGGCTTTGACAATAGGGCAACATAAACAGGAGAAGAGGGGAAACTAATCTGGGCTATTTGTAATAGAAATAATTAATATATTAGTCTGACTGTAATAATACATTAATTAACAATTAATAAATTGTGTTATTTCACTATCTGGAGATAGCCTCTCATATCGTGTTTTTTTATATGATATTGGAAGGCAAAAAAGAAGACGGATTTACTGATAGTTTCTATACTTCATGTCATCGGTTCTTGGTGGGATTCGATTCTAGAAACAATTTATTAACTACACTTAGTCTTGTACTTTCCAAAATATCTTTTTTACTATTTACTAGCTTTCCCGGCGAACTTCGTTCCACCCGTTCAGTTTGTACGGGAAATTTTTTTTCCTAGTTTCCTCGCATTTTTTTTACCCTTTTTCTTATCTTTTAAACCTTCCCTGGACTTGAACAAATAATTCAAAGCCAAAATTAGCCAAATCGGTTCAGCCGTTTTCTAGTTTTAGCAAAACTAACGAACAGCAATTGATTTTTATATATATAGATAGATTAATAGATTAATAGTGAAGCGGTTAATTGAATAGTTAAGAAATTCACGCCGACGACAGACACATAATGTGGTAATGGTGCGTTGCCAACCTGAGGCCGGGCTGTCAGGCCTCGAGCAAAATTAAGTTTACTGGCTACCTTATCCTTAGAACCGGAAAATGTTAACGGCAAGCACTGAGGTTATGGCGGAATAGGTAAGTGGCACCAATCAGGGAGAGTCGCAGTTGACGCAAACAGCTTTATTGCTTTGATAAAGTATGAGCGGTATAAAAAATGTTGACGTCACAGTTATCAAAGGGTATTTGTCGAAACTTATTTCATATCTTCCAAGCCTGTCCCTTGGCTTTGGACCTCGAAAACACATTTATCAGACCATTTCGGGTTTATTTCGTTAGTTTCGATTCGATTTTATGCAAAATGCGATCCCATTTTCCAGGCGGGGCAGGGGACGAATCAATCGGGATAATACTATAGAAGAATGATCTAAATTGAATTTGTGAGACGTTGCCCCGTTGTACTAAGCTTCGATTCACTCTCGATGCTAAACCGCAGCCATGGAAGGCGCGACAAAAATCGCATTAGAATGCGACTCATTTATGTTGGAGAAAAAACTTTATACACCCATACTAATACCCCATAAATGCGAAAATTGGTTTATTACATTAACACGAGTAAGCTGCTGGACGGATTTGAATGCAATTTGATGAGCATGTAGCTAAAAACCCGAGTTATAATATAGCATCTTCAAAAAGCAACTCAGAGTAAATAGCTAGTTTTTGAGAATTTTTTTAATTTATGCAAGCTATGCCCCCGGCCCAAACCTATTCGTAAATTGTCAAATAACTATCTTGATCACGTCAGCTTTATAACAAATAATACCACATCCATACCGGTTTAAGCAGCAGTGATGCTACAAATAAACACAAACATATACAAACACGTTAAACGCATAACACCTGTTTTTCGGTCGGGGGTAGAAAAGAATGACATGAAAAATCGTGAAGCGTTCCATATTTTTTTTCCTGTGTTGGGCTGGGCTCCTTTGCAGAATAGATATCCTACCAACAAATAAATTACTATAATATATAATATACATATAAACAAATAAATAAATTGTTTCCAGTAAACTTACTTTTCCTAAGCCTTACATCCAGGTGTCAGGGTGGCAACGCGCTATTACCTTCTTTGGTGTGTCTAGGTGGCTTGAATTTGTTACCATCAGGAAATCTATCTGCTTGCTTACCTTCCAATATCATAGGAAAAATGTTTAGGACATGCATAAAATTCACAATTAGCCTGTCGCTAGAGGATACTTAATATTAATCAAAGTGGAGAAAGGGGTTAAGAAAAACCTGATTACGTCTAAAATTAAACCTTCAAGCAGATGTTAACTAGTTTATGTTTTATTTTGATACTATACATAAGAATGCGAAGCAGATTTATTCCCTGAAGTCTACAAGCTAACCTTTTAGCAAGAATTACGACAATGTCAAACACTTTAATCGCCTCTGTGGTCTAGCGGTTCAGTTGTTGGACTTGACTGCATGAGGTCCCGAGTTCGAATCCCGGGTCGGGCAACAAAAAGAATATTGGGTTTTTCCAAATTTTCTAATAAAAAAATGTTGCTCGGGATAGGATATGTGCCCGGTTGGCGATAGGCTTGCCACCTATCACATTGTGGGACTTAGTATCTTCGGCTAGTCGTGGGTGCCCTGCTTGTGTCTCTGCCTACCTCTTCGGGGATATGGGCGTGAAGATACTCAAACACTGATGCTATGGTAGAAGGAATAGATAGGTCACATCAAATCCGTGTAGCTGCTGCATAATACTTTACCACTATGTTTGATGTTAGGCATCGAGAAAAAGTAAGTTTACCGGCTACCATATCCTCCCAATCAGAACACGTCAACAGCAAGTACTGCTGTTATGGCTGCAGGAATAGATAAGACGATGGTACCTATCCGGATTAGTCGTTGCGAAACTTGATCACTTAGTAAGGCGTCACTGTGTTAGTGGCGGTAAGCCTATGCTCGCTTTTTATGAGCTTCTTGGTAACAAGACATGTGGTTTATTCTACAAAGGAGCCCAGACTAACAGGGGATGATCAACGAGAGGCTAAGATAACTATTTTTATAGAGAGAAATGTTTAAATTATGTGCTTTTTGCTTACTTACACCATGAAAAAATATATCTTTCTGTCGCGTAGTGCATGGCTTAGACATTCAAGTCAACGAGTCAGCGAAAAATTTCGCGCCCCGTTACTTTCTCGGGATTTTTATTAAATTTTTCGTGATGTCCCGCATCAGTGGGTGCGTTCCTGATGCGTATACCATACCCATTACCAAACCTATTGGATGGAATAATATTGGTGGATTTGAGGAATGTGCAGCAAATATTATCTACACAAATTTCATAAGTTCTTTTGTGATAAATATAAAATAATTTTATTTCTATACTTATTTATTGAACTATTGTTGCTGAATGTTAATGCGTGTGTGTGCGTGTGCGTGCGTGTGTGTGTGTGTGTGTGTGTGTGTGTGAGTGTGTGTGTGTGTGTGCGTGCGTGCATGCGTGCGTGCGTGTGTGTGTGTGTGTGTGTGTGTGTGCGTAATGTCTTGACTATAACTTAAGGTTAAAGTGGTTATCAGATTGAAATGTAAAAACGTATAATTTTCATAGTCGTGTCCCAGAAGAGATAGGCAGAGTGACACCAGAGTACCACTATTAATCGAGGCTATTTAGTCCCCATGTGGTAGATAGTAAACCTATCGCTAACCAAGTTTTATCCGACCTCGACTAACGTCATTTTCGTTATCGTTAGAAACTAGCTATCCCGTCAAACTTTTTCCACTTTTTCAGTTTGTAGTATTGATATTAGCTATCCAGTTTTGAAAGAATTATCAGTGAACGCAATTTTGAAAAAAAAAAACAAAATGGCCGAACAGTAGTTAAGCCCTTTAGCAATTTGTAGTAAAGCGGTTTTTATAATATTTAATAATACTTGGACGATAACGTGTCGTTAGAAAAAAATATTGAAATTGCAACGTGGTAATGTAATTTGTATTTTATTTATTTTTTGCTTTTTTTTTATTTTATGATATTGGAAGGGGAACACACAGACGAATTTCCTGAGGGTTAGAAATTCACGCCACCTAGAGATTCCAAAGGTAGTAATGTTGTCATTGCCAACCTGAGGCCGGGATATTAAGCCTCGAGCAAAACTAAGTTTACTGGCTACCTTATCCTCGGAATATAATAAATAAATATAATCGGAACTTGTCAACGGCAAGCACTGACGTTATGTCAACATATATAAGTAAGGCGATGGTACCAATCCGGGCAAGTCTCTGCAAAACTCTACTACCTAATCAGATTTCACGGTGTTAGTGACGCAGTAGCGTTAAATTATTACAGGAAATAACACTGGACGCGACTTTGATAGCATTGATAAGAAGCCCCGATTGCACAAAAAGAAAATGATATTTTTACTTTATTAATATTAAACTAAGCTAAAATTATTAACATTAATTCACATTCCTAAAAATTGTTTATATTAATAAATAATCATGTAATCAATACAAAAAACAGTGTATAAATAATAAGCAAATAAATAATATAACCAATTTGTTTAATACCTGTTAAAATATTTGCACACCACAAGTTGGTAGAATATGTTGGAACGCCAAAATAATTTTGTAATATCTTCGTAATACTCATAACCCACAAATTAATATTTTTTTTCTTTCTTTTCTAAAATATAATTAATATTATTTCTAACTCTGTCTCTTACAAACTCTTCCATAAGATAAAGCATTGATCCAATAATCACGATGTATAAAATAATATTTAGTCCAAATGATTGGAGGGGCTGTAATGCAGTGACCACTGCAGATGCATTACCTGGGAACTCGATCGCCGGTCATCCGTCTTTCTGTTTACACGTGTGGACACCTCTCTAATGGAGTTTGGAATTCGACTTTCCATTTCCATGGCGGATGCGATAAGAACCTTTGACATTTTCGTTAAACTTAATTTACTGCTATATTTATTTTGGGACTCCTCCGAGATATAAAAGCCAAAATTATATTATTTGACTTGTCGCCGCTGTGGTCTAGCGGTTCGGTTGTTGGACTTGACTGCATGAGGTCCCGGGTTCGAATCCCGGGTCGGGCAGCAGAAAGAAAATTGGGTTTTTCCAATTTTCTGATAAAAAATGTTTCTCGGGATTGGAAATGTTCCCGGTTGGCGATAGGCTTGCCACCTATCACATTGTGGGACTTAGTGTCTTCGACTAGTCGTGGGTGGTTGTGCCTCTGGCTACCCCTTCCGCATTTTGGGCGTGAAGATGCTTCGTCTAGCGGTTCAGTAATTGGACTTGACTGCATGAGGTACCGGGTTTGAATCCCGGGTCGGTCAACAATAAGAAAATTGGGTTTTTTCAAATTTTCTAACAAAAAAAACGTTGCTCGGAATTGGATATGTGCCCGGTTAGCGATAGGCTTGCCACCTATCACATTGTGGAACTTAATGTCTTCGGCTATTTGTGGGTGCCCTGGTTGTGCCTCTGCCTACCACTTCGGGGATATGCGCGTGAAGATACTTACTTATTTACTTATCACTACATAGTATAAAACAAAGTCGCTTCCTCTGTCCCTATGTCCCTTTGTAAGCAACGGATTTTGATGCGGTTTTTTTAATAGATGAAGTAGTTGAAGAGGAAGGTTCATATGTATATTTTTTAACCGTGCAAAGCCGGGACAGGCCGCTAGTTAAAACATAATTAATATTCTTTCAAACTCTGTCTCTAACAAAACTTTCCTACTGTAAGATAAAGCATTGATCCAATAATCACGATATATAAAATAATATTTAGTTACAAATGATTGATGGAGGAGTAATGCAGTGACCACTGCAGCCACCCAGGAACTCGATCGCCGGTCATCCGTCTTTCTGTTTACACGTGTGGACACCTCTCTAATGGAGTTGGGAATTCAACTTTCAATTTCCATGGCGGATGCTATAAGAACCTTTGACATTTTCGTTAAATTTGATTTACCGCTATATTTTGACCGCCTCGTTGGTCGAGTGGCTAGCGTACTCGCCTAACTACATCGACCAACCGCGAGGCTCGGGTTCGATTCCCGACGGGGGCAGGCATTTGTGTGATAAACATTTAGATGTCTGCATTTCCGGGTCTGGGTGTTTATTAAATTTATTCTGGTATCTATTTAAGTATTTCTATGTACTAGTATCGTTGACTAACACCCATAACACAAGCATATGATTTGCTTACTTTGGGGTTAGATTCAATTTGTGTGATTTGTCCAGGGATATTTATTTATTTATTTATTTATTTATTTATTTTATTTATTTATTTTGGGACTCCTCTGGGATATAAAAGCCAAAATTACAATATTATTTGATGCTGTGGTTACTTATGGTTTTTTTTTATAAAATTACTAGCTGTCATGTCAAGCTTCGTTCGACCTTAAATAGGAAATAATGAAGTATGATTTTTCCTATTTCCCTGCAACTTTCCTGGTTTTTTTCTACATAAGAACCTTCTCCTGACGTTAACACACATTAAAAAAGGGTTAGTCAAATCAGTCCAGTCGTTCAAAAGTAATTCTCTTACCAACATATTTAGCGATTTATTTTTATATTACAGATGTGCAAATATGCTAAATATTTTTTCGAATCAAAACTATAGAATATATTAAATTAATAAATACGTGTTAACATTATCTGTTTTAGCTCTATCAGCGCCCTGGGTGTAATTTTAATGGTATTAAAAGAAACTGAAATCTAGCCAAAAAATTCAAATAATGAAATAACGATGTACATATTAATATTAATACTACCTCTCAACCAACACATTTTTTTCTGTTCTTTCTATCACAATAACTTTATGATATTGGATTCAAATTAGCATATGGAATTCCTGGTGTTAAGAAATTTACGCTGCCTCGATACACCAAAAGTAATGGGTGCACTGCAAATGCCGGGATCGTATGCCTCGAGCAAAAGTAAGTTTACCGGCTACCTTACACTTCGGACCAGAACAAGTCAACGGAAAGCAATGAAAGTTTAAGAGTTATAAGAATGTCTCGCCCAAAGAGCGTGGTGGCGATTCTTAATCTAGCGCCCGGGCGGGAGTATAGAATCGCCCTTCAGCAACGCTGCCGCCCATGCATAATAATTACTTTTATGATTGGTTTAATACATAATAAATTAAATTATATGCTTATATTGTAATGGGTGGGTTATGTGGTACTCAAAAATACTTAATTAAAAACCAAAATAAATATTATAAACAAACAATAGAATCTCTATTCCAACTCAATGCTCGTCAAATAAATGCCTGCCACGTAGATGGACGGTGATGGAAAATAGCCAAAAGCGACTACGAATAGGCAGCAAATTTTTACTGCCCTTGAAATATTTGTTTGTTTGTCTGTTTATCTGTTGCGCCTGCGCCAAATCTGCTTCACTAGTCGTCAGAAAATTAAACACACAAGTATTTAATAATCCATGAAAGGAGATAGGTTTCTTTTTATCTAGATTCTGGAGTTCCTGAAGGTACCAGACTAGAACCAAAGTATGATCTTGTTTTTAATCATTTTATTCTACACGCCCATATCTCCGAAGACATAGGCAGAGGCACAACCAGGCACTCACGACTAGCCGTAGCAACATTTTTTTTATTTAGGAAATTGGAAAAACCAAATTTTCTTTTTGTTGCCCGACCCTGGAATCAAACTCGGTACCTCATGAAGTCGCTAGGCCACAGAGGCTTCGTTTTACTATCAAAACTAAGGCCAACTGTAAATATTTTAAAGTTCTATAGTTTAAGTTTAAGTTTCCGTGCTCTAGCAGTTCAGTTGTTGAACTTGACTGCGTGAGACCGGGTTCGAATCCCGGGTCAGGCAACAAAAGAAAATTGGGTTTTTCCAATTTTCTAATTTCTAAGAAAATGTTGCTCGGGATAGGATATGTGCCCGGTTGGCGATAGGCTTGCCACCTATCACATTGTGGGACTTAGTATCTTCGGCTAGTCGTAGGTCCCTGGTTATGCCTCTGCCTACCTCTTCGGGGATATGGACGTGAAGATACTTTTTTTCTATAGTTTTCAAAGACAAACAATCTGAAAAACTCTTGCTACTCTCGCAATTTGCAAGGATCACTGAATTAAACGAAATCATCAAGACTACGAAGAGTGTAAACGTATATGAGTATAGTATTTTTAGATTCACGTAAGGCACGCACTTCGAAGTGGGAATTACTTTTTTTATTATCGCCCGAATGTTGCTGAGCTAAAAGCCCTTGTACAGATTTTATTGATGTTTTCCCTCTTTCTATTTCAAAGTTAACTAGGGTCAGCTAGTGCTTATTTACAATATTGGGAGAACAGTAATGTATATTTTCAATTTTCGAATAAGATAACGTTGCCCGGGATTGAAAATGTGCCCGGTTCGCATAGGCTTGTCACCTATCACAATGCGGTTTGGGCTAGTTGTGGGTGCCCTGGTTGTGCCTCTGTCTATTCCTTCGGGGATATGAGCGTGAAGATAATAAGTAAGGAAAAAATAATTTAATTTAATAAGTTAATAAGCCTGGGCAAGTTATACAAATTGAACCTAGCTCCAAAGTAAGCAAAATATATTCTTGTATCATTCCTGTTAATCAACGATTAAAATTCATAGCAATACTTAAATACCAGAATAAAATTTTTAAACACCCAGACTTGGAACTTGTTTGAATTTCTTTTAAATTTCATTTAAATTTTCATCACACCAATACCTGCCTCTGTCGAGAATCGAACCCGAGCCTCGCGGTAGGTCAGTGGAGTTAGGCTTCTATGCCTTGCTAGTCAAGGGGCTCGACCAGCAAGGCGATCAAATAAGAATAAGTAAATGTAAATTAAAGTGTTGCCATATAAAACTTTAAACTTAGCAGCATTTTTCCCAGCAACCTTATCAAATACTAAATTTAAAATTTTTGCTAATGAACGAGAAAATCAGACGCAAAAGCTCTCTGCGTGATTAAGTTTAATTTCGAAAGTTTTTTAATTAAGTTTATACAAACTATCTCGCAGTTACCTCTCCGCTTTATATCCCGAACACGTAAAAAGGTCAGAGATAAAGTTTACCAACACGTGCCTGCCAGATCACGCCGTCAGTGGCTTTGCCAGAGTTTTTCGCTTCATAAAACGAGATAACAATGTTGAATAAATTGCAGGTGTGACAATAGAAGAAAAAGACGTTTAAGTAACTTCGTTTTCAGTATAGCTGAATGATCCCCGTTACCCATGACTTTGTTGATGTGGAATACATTTTTATGCTAACTTTCATATCTAGTGTAGTGTTATTCCTGAAATGTCAGACTTGAAAATCCGAAATGACAAGAATTAAAGAAATTAAATGCGGAGAATTTAAATTTACATCTAAAATTTTGTCGCCTCTGTGGTCTAGCGGTTCAGGTATAGGACTTGACTGTATGAGGTCCTGGGTTCGAATCCCGGGTCGGGAAACAAAAAAAAACTTGGTTTTTCCAATTTTCTAATTAAAAAATATAGGATTGTTGCCCGGGATTGGATATGTGCCCGATTGGCGATAGGCTTGCCACCGATAACATTGTGGGACTTAGTGTCTTCGGATAGTCGTGGGTTCTCTGGTTGTGCCTCTGCCTACCTCTTCGGGGATATGGGCGTGCAGATACTTAAAAATTTTGAAATCACTATGAGTATGTTCACGCTACGATAGGACTTGAATTGAAAATGAATCAAGATCAGCTGAAAACAGTAGATCAGTTAAAAAAAGTTTAAATTAGTTCTCTCATATTCACAATTATATGAAAGAACTTCCAATTAGCCGTATTAGGTAGCCGGTAACCTTACCCTCCATACCGGAACACATCATGACGTTATAGTGTCAGGAATAGGTAAGGCGGAGGTGAGTAGCTGCGAAACTCTACCACCTAGATTGTATTTGTTATTTGTGATAAAATTCAATTTAAAGTAAAAAAAAACGTATCTTTACGCCTATATCCCCGAAAGCGTTGGCAGAGGCACAACCAAGACACCCACGACTAGCCGAAGGCATTAAGTCCCGCAATGTGATAGATGACAAGCCTATCGCCAACCAGGCACATATCTAATCCAGTGTTAGGTGACAAACCCATCGCCAATAACTTATCCAATCCTGGGCAACGTTTTCACTAGAAAATTATTAGTTATTGCTTAAATTATTAATTTTATTTATTTTTTAGAAAATTATTATTAATTTTATTTATTGCTCTCCACAAAAAATGTTTTTTAAATTAAGTACACTTTTGCAAATATTTTATATATACAGATTAAAAACCAGGTTTTGTCAGAGTCTGGCGCCTATGTTAAGTAATTGATTAAAAAGAAACACCCTTTGAGTTGCCCGACCAGAATATCAAACCCGAGACCTCGTGTAGTCGACACTAAAACCAGATCACTAGACCACAGAGGCCTTAAACATCAATATAACATATCGATAAGTCTGTTAGTAAATCACAGAAACATACGAGAGCGACACAATGGCGTCTTGTAGCAATTGTGTCCGTATCTAGGCCGTGATTTACGGATGGGGCTATTGTCATACGTGAATACCTGGCTAGAGGTGTGAATATACTGGCTTCGATATTTAACTGTAAAATATTATGAACCTAAATACAGTTTTAAGCTACTACTGGCTGTTTAGAGCTTTAAAACCCGGTTGCTCTAATCAACGATCCGTAATCCGTTAGTTACATAGAATGATTTCAATTTTAATCAAAAATAAACAACAGGTGACAGGGATCGTCATTATTATACCAACTAAGAGGCTTAAAAGTCAAACTTAAATGTTTTGTGTAAAATATCAGCTAACTTGAAATGCATCACAAAAAATTCAATTCTTATTTCAGACAACTAGTGGTCGCTCTATTGGTCAAAATTTGACCTTAACAAATTTTATTATCTTGTTAATAAGAACGCCATCTTGATTTCTCAAGACCAACTACTTTGTTTCCAAACTTTTTAGTGCGCCATCTGTGATCTTTTATCGTTATCATCAATATATTTGTTTGTGTGTGTGTCAAATGCATGGTAGTGTAGGCAATGTTTTATTTATTGATTTAATGTACTTTAAAAGAATTATTTTTAAAAAATATTAGCGTTCTGCACTTCTCCTACACATAAACTATAAGTGTAACAAATTATATGCTTCTGCGTCCGCGCAATTTTCGTAAAAAGGAGTCTAAAGTTTGGCACAATGTATTAATATATAGACAATTAATTTACAATGTGACAAAACAAAACAGAGGATATAATTTGAAACTGCCAAAAAAAACCGAGTTTGATTTCAATAAGTCATCTTGATACAAAAATGATATATGTTCTTCGGTTTCCCATGGATTCTATCATCTGATCTAGACTTGAAGGCAGTGGGACCACCTCAGAAGTACGCTCTTTCCGATATAAAGGAATTTTTAAAATCGGTTCAGAAATGCGGGAGAAATTGATTACGATACATAATAAACATAGGAATCGAAAATAAAATCTCCTTATTTAGAAGTTGATTAGAAAAATGAACAAAGCAAATTAATAATCTCAAAAGTAATTTTAAACTCAAAAGTGATAATGCAAAGAGTATTAAAAACGACTGCAAACATGACTACTGGTTATTAGTAAAAATGTTGCCCTAAGTGATCTACCCAAAATTAAGGAAAATGAGTATATTCAGTATTCATTTCAATTTAATTATATTTTTTGAAGTGAAAACTTCTTTAGCGGCGTTGTGCACTGTTTTGGAATGGGTAAAAACTTCTAAACTCGCGTCAGGACACGTGACCTGGTCGAAAATTCGTAAGACTGCGCAGAGCGCTTGCGCGGATGTTCGTGTTGTCATGTTTGTGTACGATAGCGCAATAAATGAATATTGTATTCTACCACATAAATGATAGTACTTTCATACTGATAATTAAAGCAATTCGTGCAAAATTATTCCCTAACCTTTCCAAAATATCAATAATGCACACCGTAAATATTCAAGCCAGCACTCCCGGAGTTTTTTTTTATATAAAATAGCTAATAAATAGGATATGATCTTCCACAAAATATTATTTGCTACAATTTTAGCAACATTCAAAAATAAACGTTGACTTTAAACTATACCGTGTGTCTGACAAATTTTTCATTTTTCACTGTAGCGTCAAAACTTTGAACAATACTGATTTCCCTGGTGTCAAAAATATTAAAGAGGAAAAGTTATAATAATTCTGAGAGTACAGAATTCATTATTAATGCGGATACTTTCTTAAAATATCCACTTTTACGGAACTTAAACTAAAGTTTAACTTAATTAAACTTTAAATGGCCGTGACTATGGTTCACTTCACATACAATAATGTTTAACATATTTACACGTAGCTATTTTTTCTCACTTTATATTTGTTAGAAAAATAATCAGCTGTTTGTTTTTGACGGGTGAATTTTTTTAAATCCTATAAGTACGTTCCAAAAGTATTGATACACATTTTTTTCTGACAAAAACAAAATATATTAGACTAGCGGCCCACCCCGGCTTCGCACGGTTATGAAATGTACATATAAACCTTGCTCAACGTTTCGTAGTTTTAAAGATTTAAGCATACAAAGGTAGCGACTTTGTTTTATACTATGTAGTGATTTTGGACACCTGTTTAACTTAACACTATATTATATCATGTTCATGATGTGACAGCATGTCATTTGTTCGAAAATCTTAGGTGTCTCTAGGCGGTGTGAATTTCTTACTATCAAGAAATCCGCCTGCTTGTTTGCCTGTAAAAAGTAATTTGAAAATCAACGCGTCAACGCGTAGAATATAATGTATTCTTTTTTTTCCGTAAAATGAATTATCAAATCGCGATTACATGATAATTTTAGAGTCGGTTTTTCGCCGTTTGAATTCGCGAAAATTGTTGGTTTTGCTGGTTTTTCTTCTCCTCCTGTTAGAACTTGTTAGAATAGGTGTTGTTTCCATTTGTTATCATCACTGATAATATGGACAACAGAATGTATTACATTTTACATAGTGTTATCAAGGACTTTAGTAAGTAAGCCACCAATTAACAGTCCAGTCACTCCAACTCTGAAGAGTCGATGTATTTTCATCCTCTATGTGTGTTCCATTCAAATATTTACTTACCAAGAGAATCTACTCTTGTATTTTGTGGCCATTAAACTTGCGATAATGTTACTGACCTAATATTTAGTTGCTTATAAAGTAATAAAAATGTGACAATTCACAAAAATCACTTGTATAGTGAAAATAAATATACACACATTTCATACGTATATTTATCTCATCATAATTTCATCACCATCTAGCAACACATTATTTATTAACATATAATATAATTTGCTTGTCCATTGGCGACGTTTTCGCTATCAGCAAATTTGGTTACTTATTCGCATACTATTAGTATAGGAGTTAAATACTCCTATTTTTTATTATAAGAGAAGGCAAAGATAACCATGGGCTATGGAATAAAGTAGATAAGAATATAATAGAACAACTCTTTATTGTGCACCTGAATACATTTAAAAACACACTAAAATAAAACATTTAAACTAAGACTAAACTAATTCAACCTAAAACATTCAAACTAAACTAAACTAAACATATAATGGCGGCCCTATCGCCAAAACAGCGATCTCTTCCAGGCAGTGGCCAGGCCTATAGAGTCTATAGACACCACAGATGATGGATATTATAGATGCGTTGCTATCTAACTATCGGGATGCTAGGTCAGTAAACTATCCTATCGCAGTAGGAATAGGCAAATGATGGATCCTTATTAGGGCAAGCTGTCGCATAGCACTCTACCAGGTGTGTTGCGAGCCAACACGGGAAAAATTATTAACACTAAATTTTATAATCTTATAAAATAACGACTTGAAAGTGAACTCACAAAAATTGCATTTATGAAATGTTATATTTATTATTGAGTACAATTATCGATTTTAATGGCTCCAACATAAACGTCTCAACTCGGCTCATATTCAGGGTGGCGTGGACAGCAATAGTCTACTAATAACTTCCTGGCTCTCAATATTATTTACTAATTCATTTGTATGTTGCTTCTGTAACTATCCAGTCAAAACATTAATGTTAAATGATAGCCAAGTTCACTGCTAACAATATGTACCATTTACGACTAACTATTTAAAGGAGATTATATTGAAAAGTTCTGTTTTGAAAATCTTAAATTTTTAATAACTTTTATCATAATGAAGTTATAGTTGTTTATGTTTAGTGCTGCCAATAGTTGTAAGTTTTATTACAAAACTCACGAGACCGCTAAATGGTGCGGTCACACAATTGTACCCTTGCAAACATGTACGATTCTGTGGGCGGGCGATCGCTGCCGCGGGGACCGCAAACAACCGCGGGCGCTGCGAGTGTAAAACGCGTCGTGAAATGGGCTCTAACATGTTGCATATAAATACCTACATTCTATAAAAACTGCGAGCCCGCAAACGCCGCGTCTATACTATACCCTAGTATCGCGCTAGTCTATACCCTAGGTGGACTCATGTTACCATATTTTATTGTATTTTTTAAACTTGTTGAAGTAGATTTTAGTTTTTATTATCGCCTCTGTGGTCTAGCGGTCCGGGTGTTGGACTTGATTGCATGAGGTCCTGGGTTCGAATCCCGGGTCGGCCAGCAAAAAGAAAGTTGGATTTTTCCAATTTTCTAATAAAAATGTTGGTCGGGATAGGAAATGTGCCCGGTTGGCGATAGGCTTGCCATTGTGGCTGCCCTGGTTGTACCTCTGCCTACCTTTTCGGGGATATGGGTGTGAAGACACTTTTTTTTTTAGTTTTTATTTTTTTGTGTTTTGTTGATGTTTTATGACCTGAAGTGAATTTATTCGCTAATAAGTGTTTTCTTTCTTCGTTCTTTCTAATTTAAGAATAAAATTTAGATTGACCAGTTTTCAGAAACAACATTTTTGAAAATAATAGATTTCTATCAACCTTACTTTATGACAAAAGTCTCGATAAACTGACCAACTTCATGATTATGACACATTATTTGAAGAACTGTAATATAGCCTATATGTGAATCCTTTGGAATTTTTAACTCCATTTTGTTACGTGATAAGACAATAAACAAGCTCACATATCTCCAGATGGTAAGAAATATCGAAATAGATATTATAGGTGCGTCACTGTCCCGTGGCTGGGCGGTTAGGCCTTATTGTGCTGGTTTACCGGCTACCCTACCGGACTGGAACACGACGATGTCGTTATGGCAGCAGGAATGGTTAAGGCGGGGATCCCTACCCGGGCAAATGCTGTACAGCACTCTGCCACCAGTGGTCTTGAAGGAAGCTTATACCTATGCTCGCCTCTTACGAGCTGCCTGGTGGGAAAAGCAGATGACCTATTCTATACAGGGGACCTGGATCAACATTCCTGATAGTAAGAGATAACTGCAGCCCTTAGACGCCATAGTTGTTTTTTTTACTGTACTAGGGTTAAAATACCTTGAGAGAAAACAAAGTTATGGCCATTATAATTACGAATTTCAACTTAAACGATAAACTCATTTAGTAGGTACTCAGAACTGTGTATGTATATAGTAGGACATAACTAAACGTGTTAACGGTAGAGAAAGAGAAGAAAATTTCTTTCTTTTTTCAGTAGTTCAAATGGTAAGAGCATTCGTCGACTTGTGACGATGGGGCACGGTATCAAATCTTGCCAGGGGAAATTTTTTCTTACTTTTAAACAAATATAGTGACCATAGATTTTGTAGTGTGTCGCTGTACTGTAGCCGGGGTGTGAAGCCAATTGTTCAAATCTACGAGCTATCGTATACATATACAGGGTAACCTTGGTTAAACCGGCCAAATCTCAATTTAAGGGGGGCTTAAGTGGTAATGCATTTTAACCATTATTGCCAAATTAAAATATTTTCTTTTAAAAACATTCATTTAAATTAGTCCGCAAAAATGATTCACTTGTTGTCACGCTATTTCGTACCTAATACGAGTCCTGACGTCACCAGCCTGCGAATGCGACTGTGGTCGGTGGGAACCAGTTTAATGCTTTGTTTAGGTTATAATCTGTCTGTATTTTTGCGTGTTTTGCGTCAAATGAAAATTTTAATTTTTTTTTAATATTTAGTTTGAATTTTTTATCGATTCCGAATGATTTTTCAAAATTTGGCTTATGCTTTAAATGTAACTCAGTATATACGAATAGTAAAGGTGTTAGATCTTTGCTCGAACAAGTGAAGCAAGGTACTCTATCACCACTAGGCTTGTTGATGATGACCTATTTGACCTTTTCGCGCCTCTTGCGAACTACCTGGCAGAAAGGCAGACGGTCTATTTCACACACAACACCCGGACCAACTCGGGCAGCTTTAAGCAACTGGATACGCTTAATACGCTTGAGTTATGTTTTCAAAAACATGGAGTTCGATAATAAATCCTTTGTATGCTGTATACATATTCATGTGTGGATACTGCATTAGATCTTATAGCCGTGAGCGAAACTTGCTATATCGTACATTGCTCGCTAATTACAGCGCCAAGGGAGAAAATAATTAATAGCTTTACCAAACGGGTTTCATGGAACGTATGTTTTACTACATTGTAGAAAAACATTTATGAAGTTGTTTAACAAGATGTTATCCCGTTATATTTTTAATATAATTTATGTGAAGATTCTTAAAACAACTTTACTTATTTCTGCTGTCATTATACATGTGTAAGGACAAACTTTTGAAAATTTAACCCCTAAGGGAGTGAAATAGGGGTTGCACATTTGTATTGAAAATCATTTTTTTTTAATTTGGAAACATAAAACTTTAGTTTTTGGGTTATTTATTAAAAATGAGTAGGTATGTAAGTTTTTTTGGAAATTCTACCCCTAAGGGGGTGAAATAGGGGTTGACAGTTTGTAGGACAGTCCTTATCAATGGTAAATGGTACAAAAAAGTTTTAAATTAAAATAATATTTCAAATTAATCAGTAAATATATTAACTTCAAAAACTAAGAGCAACAGCTAGTTTTGTATATAATATTTAATTTTGAGGTTCAAATAGACTATTTTTACAAGTTTTTATTAAAGTCAAACCTGTCTCCTGTCTGTCCTGTCTCCGTGTATCGGTGTTCATAATGGAATATTTCGAAGCAACTTTAATCTACTTCTCCGTTATTGTTGCGCTGAAATTTTGAACGAATATGTAAATTGGATGACACTGCAAAAAATATAAAATGGAGCTGATAATAATGTTAGAAAATGGTCATATAAACTGAAATTCCCAATATTATAGTATCACACGTTCTGCGGAAAAATCGTAAGGGACTATTCATAATAGAAGTTCTGGATGGTTCTTATCACTGCTTTGCCTTCGTCTGGGCCATAGATATCATAGAAATTTGAGAATAACTTTGAGGAGGCTACCTCAAAATTATTGTCTACTCTCCCAAAAAGAACCATAAAAATCTGCTGTTCCTTGGCTGAGAGCTCGCGTAACAAAAAAAACCTACAGTTGAATATATAACTTCCTAATTTTAAACTGTTTATCGTCAGCGTTTAGTGAAATTCATTTCTATATACAATTTATTAATATTAGTTTTACTTTGCAATGTTATAATAACCCTTTTAATTTAATTTACATTTCTTAAATTTATTAATTGGAAGTTCTCTCATATAATTGTGAATATGAGAGAACTAATCTAAACTTTTTTTAACTGATCTACTGTTTTTAGCTGATCTTTATTCATTTTGGATTCAAGTCCCATCGTAGCGTGAACATACTCATAGTGATCTCAAAATTTTAGATGTAAATTATTTAACGTAATTTTAGATTTATCTCCTCTGTGGTCTAGCGGTTCAGTTGTTGGACTTGATTGCATGAGGTCCCAGGTTCGAATCCCGGGTCGGGCAACAAAACGAAACTTGGGTTTTTCCAATTTTCTAATAAAAAAATGTTGCTCGGGATAGGACATGTGCCCGGTTGGCGATAGGCTTGCCACTTATCACATTGTGGGACTTAGTATCTTCGGCTAGTCGTGGGTACCCTGGTAGTGCCTCTGCCTACCTCTTCGGGGATATGGGCGTGAAGATACTTTTTTTTTACTTTGAAAAATTTGTTTTATACATTTTTTATTATGTTCTTTGTCGTTATTAGAAAAAAAAGACGGGTTGCACTCCAGGAGTGCGGCAGATGTGAAAACTTGAATATTAGCGTTGTGCATTGTTGATGTTTTGGAAAGGTTATTGAATAATTAGCACGAATTGCTTTAATTATCAGTATGAAAGTACAATCATTTATGTGATAGAATACAATATACATTTATTGCGCTATCGTACACAAACATGACAACACGAACATCCGCGCAAGCGCTCTGCGCAGTCTTACGAATTTTCGATCAGGTCACGTGTCCTGACGCGAGTTTAGAAGTTTTTACCCATTCCAAAAAAAGTGCGCAACGCCTCTAAAGAAGTTTTCACTTAAAAAAATGTAATAGATATATGGAATGTAAGAGATGAATGTAAGATTTTGGTAAAATGCTTAGATCACATTTAGTTTTAATGCTTGGCCAGCAAAAGAAAACTATCTTCATTTATCTTCCTGTGACAGTTCCCTCGAAAATGATTCCTATGGGACGCAATCAAGGGTATTGGAGGAAATAAGGAAATCCAAGAAATGTAATTTCCTTAACGTGATTTCTGTAAAATTGCAAATACAATCACTAGAGGATTTAGATTTCCACTTTGTTGTGAAAATATTTAGTTAACAGAGTAAGTATCTTAACGCCCATATTCTCGTAGGGCTAGGCAGAGGCACAACCAGGGCACCTATGACTTGCCGAAGATACTAAGTCCCACAATGTGATATATGGCAAGCCTATCGCCAACCGGGCACATATCTAATCCCGAGCAACATTTTTTTATTAGAAAATTGAAAAAAACTAATTTTGATTTTGGTGCCCGATCCAGGGATCGAATCCGGGACCACAGTCAAGTCCAACACTTGGACCGCTAAACAAAGTTCACAACAATATATTAATTATGTTACAAGCTTTTATACTGTATAGTACAGCAAGGGCTATTCCAAACTTGACTTTTTTGGGAAAATGAGTAATGTGTTGCCAAACTTCCGGCTTTTACAACTTCACCGGGTCAAAAGTATAGATTCTACTAAAAACTTATATTACAGGAGAATCTATACTTTTCATCGTGAGCACTTGGTGAAACTACATTACGCACTTTTTACGTAAAGTTCTTTTACTTTTCCACAATTTTCCACAATGTAATAAATTGCGAACCTCGCGGTTTTTACAACTTTACCGGGCTTTTTCAAGATTAACTTGAAAACTAGACAAGTACTATTCTAGACGTCTCAATTAATCCCAAACATGATACTACAATAGAATCTATACTTTTTATCTTCGGCACTTAGTGGAACTCCATTACGCGCTTTCTTACGGTAAACTCTTGTACTTTTCTACAATACACTTTAGCCGTCAGTAACTTACAACCAAATGCTGAACGTTAAAAATAAAACAGACTTATTTATCTTTAGTTATAAGGCCCTGACGATTCTGTGAAAAGTGAAATCGGTTGGTATAACATAAAGTGTTAAATAAAGTATACTATGGAAAAGCACAAGAGTTTGAAAAAAGTTGATACTATAACGTAGGAAATTTCTAGATTAAATGGCCACCTTCTAATAGCATCATCAGATCCAAGTCATAATAATATTGCATGATCATCCAATTTACATATTCATGCAAAATTTCAGCTCAACCAATAACCGAGAAGGGTATTGAAGTTGCCTTGAAAGATTTCATTATAAACACCGAGACATCGAGTCAGGACAGACAGGAGATAGTCTTTACTAAAAACTTTAAAAATAGCCCATTTTTAACTTAAATTTTAATTTATTCTATATACAAAACCAGCTATTACCAGCGGTTTTGCTAGCGTGGGACTTAATTTACTGATTAATTTTAAATATTATTCTTTAAAAACTTTTTTGTATCACATAGATAAGGACTTTCATACAAACTTTCACCCCCTTATTTCAACCCCTTAGGGCTAGAATTTCCCAAAGTAGTTACTTATATACGTATCTACTCATTTTACGTATATACGTATCAATAATATACGTATCATAAGTAACTCAAAAATAAAGTTTCATGTTCACAAATTAAAAAAATACGCTCTTCCGTACAAAACGTTCAACTAACATTTCACCTTCTTATTGGTAGAATTTCGAAAAACACTTATATACGTTTCTACTAATTTTAATAAGTAGCTCAAAAATAAAGTTTCATGATTCAAAATTAATCTTCGATACAAAATGTTCAACCCCTATTTCATCCCCTTAGGGGTAGAATTTTCAAAAAATCCGTCCTTACAAATAAAAAACAGACAGGTCCTGTCGAAAAAAGTACTATTATTATTATTAGTATTACCACATAGTGGTAATGAAGTTAAAGTCGATTTGTTGAAATATTAATAAATAAAAATAATAATTAAAAATACGAGTACGTTTTTGTATATACGAGTACGTATTGTTTGTTAAAATGTTATCATAACTACTGCAATTAAAGTCGTTTTTACAGTATTATTACTTTAGAAGTTGATGCAACTTTTCATGCAATGCCAGACCTATCATATTTCATGTCGTAGATTTAACTTATACCTGTCTAACTTACTCTTTAACTAAAAAGCAGTCTTATCTCTTACAAGCGATTTAACACAAAAAAGTTAGCAGTCAGAAATACAAGTCACAACTATTTATAATTTTTAAGACATTACAAGAAATACCTAAAAAGAGTTTCGGCGCCATTGTGAAAGAAGATATATAAGTAAAATAAATAAATATCCCTGGACAAGACACACCAATTGAACCTAACCCCAAAGTAAGCAAATTATAAGCTTGTGTTATGGGTGTTAGTCAACGATACTAATACATAGAAATACTTAAATAGATACCAGTATATATTTAATAAACACCCAGACCCGGAAATGCAGACTTTTAAATGTTCATCACACAAATGCCTGCCCCCGTCGGGAATCGAACCAGAGCCTCGCGGTTGGTCGATGTTATTAGGCGTGTATGCTAGCCACTCGACCAATGAGGCAGTCATATTTTTTTCGTAATTATGGAATTTGGTGTAAATTATGGATAAAATTAGTTATTTTGGGCGGGAATTAGTTTAATTTTGTTGAGATAAAGTGCAATTTCCTCGCTGCCGCCAAATCTCATAGACGAGTTTGTGTAACGAAACCACCATTTTACTCAAGACCAGACACGACTTTGTAAATTAGTGACTAATGACTGAAATAAAGAATGATTACGGAAGACATGAATTGAATATATGCAACAAGAAAAAGATTTATTATTACGGAAGACGTGGCTGTATGGACTCAGATCCTTTGCCTTTCCCCGACTGGGATAAAATTAAAAAACAACAATAAAAATAATATAACAAAGTAATGAGTTTTGTCACAGATGATTCAGATTTTTCTTATAGAAGAGCAGTTTTGTTAAACTTACTTTTGCTAGGGGCCTAACCGGCCTGAGGCCGAGATCTCAGGTTGACAACGCACCATTACTACTTTTGGTGTCCCTAGGTGGCGTGAATTTCTTACCATCAGAAAATCTATCTGCTTCTTTGCCTTCCAATATCATAAAAAATAAAAAAAGTAATAGTGAAAAAAAAATGTATTTAATTAAGATAAATATCTATCTGGATATACTGTCGCAAATTTTTTTCTAAAAACATCGCTTAAATTAGTCTTACTTTAAAAACATACTTCTATAAAAGGAAAACAAATTCTCATACTTTACAGTTTGTGTTTACTAGACTCGGTAACAAAATTAACCGAAGTTTTTCCGACTCTACCGCAATGTTAAATTTTATATTCCCGGTTTGGCCGTGTCGCTAAACACACAGTTCCGAAACTCCCCTCATTCAGGTCGTTGGAATTGTAAAAAGTACAATAAGAAATTACTCCTGAAGGAAAAAAAACCCAAGGACTGAAGCGATACAACTTACATATGTTTGTCTCTTTCTACGTAACGCCTCAACTTTTCGTGTTACACTTGATTTTACTCCTAATAAAATTTCAATTATAACTCAAATCGTTTCTTAAGGAGTAAACTCCAAAAAAATATGGAATTTGTACTGCGTACTTACTAGTTAAACTATAAAGTCTTTACCTTTTTAGTAAAATAAATCACCTTTTCATAGTTGAACTCAAAATCCTAAAGGTGTTTCGCTAAATGCAATATGTAACAATGGCGTCTCGGGGCAAATGAATATGAATAAAGTAACAATTCTGACACATTTACATACGAACACTTCATAAATCTCGGGCTCGCCTCATCGCCACAAACCTTGCCAATCAATTATGTTCAAATTTCTCTGTTATTTTAACATCTTACAGTTTATAATCCCCTGACGTGTGAGGGAAGTAAACTAGTAGAAGTGGTCTTGAAAAAACCAACTTAGCAAATCATGTATTCTTGTGTGGTGCAATTATAAAGCTTATTGCGTTTGTAATAAGGTTGAAATTCTTTGAACTGGGTGTGGTTGGGGTAAAGTTAAATTTGTTTTTGTGAGTGAAATAGTCAGTGTTGCCAGTGAAGTGCAGTGTAAATTTGCGGTGGTCGTTGTGTGGCGCACTCGTTCGTATGCTCCAAATACGGCTTTGTCATTTGTAGTGCGTATCCTCGCTTTTCCAGCCTTCAACTTAATTTTGACGTTGATTGTTATATTATTGTGTGGAGTACCTCATTACGCGAGTAATTTTGTTGGGATTCAAAAGAGCTCAGATTAGATTTTGTCTGTGACTATGAAATGAAAAAGCAAACCATTAAAGGAAAACTATAACAAAATCTATTTTATTACACTTACATACGAATTTAAAATAATAATTGGTATTTTTGTATGATATTAGTGAGCCTCAAAGTTTCATTACTTAAATTAAATGTCTATCAATATGATTTAGTTTGTGTAAGTGCTATACAAATTATCAGTAGATTTCAGATTGATGGTTTTTAATATTATCTGATAGAGTCTGGTAAACGAAAGTAGAGATTGAAAAAGAGCGGCAAATAAAAAAAATCTTAGTATGTCAACTCAGAAAATTGATAACTAATTATTATGTTTAGCGCATATTTTTGATGGGTGAAACACTTCCAGTCGGGGCGCATAGCATTGCAAAGTACACTGTGGCACACTGGGATGCATCGCATTAATGGATTTTTGTTACTCGGGACAGAGTTGTCATTCAGAAAATAGATAAGAAATTATTATGGATAGCGCATGTTTTTGATAGGGTGGAACATTTCGAGTTGGGGCGCATCGCATTGCAAAGTACACCGTGGCACGCTGGGATGCATCGCATTGGTGGCATTTTGTTACTTGGGACAGAAACATACAGATTCATTCAATTCATTTGTTTTTGATGAATGTCACCTTCTTTTTTTAATCTGCTAACCCAATAAAAAATTGGGAAATTCGATGTGCTTCGTCCATTCTCCAATAGATACCTAACTAATAACTAAAACGAAATTAAATAGTTCTGGAGGCAGAAGCTTATGATTAAGTTTAACCGCATACTGGAAAACTATAACAAAATCTGTTTTATTACACTTACATGCGAATTTAAAATAATAATTGGTATTTTTGTATGATATTATTTGGTGAGCCTCAAAGTTTCATTACTTAAATTAAATGTCTATCAATATGATTTAGTTTGTGTAAGTGCTATAAAAATTATCAGTAGATTTCAGATTGATGGTTTTTAATATTATCTGATAGAGTCTGGTAAACGAAAGTAGAGATTGAAAAAGAGCGGCAAATAAAAAAAATCTTGGTATGTCAACTCAGAAAATAGATAACTAATTAATATGGTTAGCGCATATTTTTGATGGGAGGAACACTTCGAGTCGGGGCGCATAGCATTGCAAAGTACACTGTGGCACACTGGGATGCATCGCATTAATGGATTTTTGTTACTCGGGACAGAGTTGTCATTCAGAAAATAGATAAGAAATTATTATAGATAGCGCATGTTTTTGATAGGGTGGAAAATTTCGAGTTGGGGCGCATCGCATTGCAAAGTACACCGTGGCACGCTTGGATGCATCGCATTGGTGGAATTTTGTTACTTGGGACAGAAACATACAGATTCATTCAATTCATTGAAAGACAAGTTTTTGATGAATGTCACCTTCTTTTTTTAATCTGCTAACCTAATAAAAAATTGGAAAATTCGATGTGCTTCGTCTATTCTCCAATAGATACCTAACTAATAACTAAAACGAAATTAAATAGTTCTGGAGGCAGAAGCTTATGATTAAGGTTAACCGCATACTGTAGTCACGACAGTTTTAAGATAAAGGTGCCTCAGCATTATGTCAAACTCGCGAGGTGGTTCTCAACATACAGGAAGGAAAGACAGAAAAAAATTCGGTAATTTATAAATTTTTAGATAAACGCTTTACTGACGTTAATTGACTCCCTGCAATTGTTCATATTGCCCATTTCTATGTCCTCATTCTACCCATTCAAGGCTTAACTTAACACTGCTAAGTTTGATTCAGGGCTTCCACCGACGAGTTTCTTAAACTATCTGACTAAGTAATAGAGTTTTGCAGCGACTTACTTGGATTGGTACCACTCTCGTACCTATTCCTACCGTCATAACGGCAATACTTGCCGGTGACGTGTTTCGGTTAGGAGGATAGCGTAGCCGGTAAACTTATATCTGCTCGAGGCCTAACATTATGGCCTCAGGAAATTCGTCTACTACTTTGCCTTCCATTGTCATAAAAATGAGTAAATAAAATATCTAGTTGCTAAATTGATGCTAAGACTTTGCTCACTGTATACTGTGATGTAATATGCCTATTTATCTAACTTTTAGTAAATCTGTAAAATAAAAAATTCTGTAGATTGAAGATATTTAAAAAAGTAGATGCAGGCGACTTAAAAGTAGCAGCAAAACATATTTTTAGTATTTTTGACCGACAGCTGTCTGTTTGTTTGTCTATGTCTGTCACACCAAATCTACTGAACCGATCGTAACTTCATTTGGTTGGTAGGTACTTTATGTTCTGAGAAAGGATATAGGTTACGTTTTATCCTACTCAGTAAAATAATTCCTGTAGAAGAAGGTTAAACGTCTAAATGTAAATTACGGTATAATTAATTAATGTATTATCCGCTTAATTTGTTCGCTTTTTGATTTATAGTATGTGCGGTACAGATTGTTCTGTAATTTTGTCCAAGCTAACTTTTGTTGATTTAGAAACTACGGACATAACACTCGGCATAAAGTGATCAAAACACCAGAAATCAAGAACGTAGATAAAACCTAGAATATCCGTTAGATAAAACCTAGAATATCAACCTAGGTCTCCCTTGATATCTACACTGATCCACATTCGCATTGTATATCTGTTTTGTCAATCTTTTATTTATCATTACTTCCATCTATAGTCTAGAGGTCCGGCGTCGGACTTGACTTCTTTAATAAACATAGACTTATTATTTTATGGCTATTCACAAACAGAGACTAACTTAGGAGTGAAATGAAGTTGATATATTCTGTATCACATTACATTAAATACATAAATACGAGGTAGAACTTTGGAGTACTTTAATCCGTATTTAATAATAAGGCCGATGTAGTTGTATTTCGAAACAGTGGTTTTCCGATTCTAAGACTGTCTTAGGACTATTGAAGGTATTTAAGGCGGGCACAGCTATTGAAGGTATGACTAAACTAATAAAATTATTTCCAGCTAATGAAAGCCGCACAACCGATAAACTGTGCAAATGTTTAGTAGTAAAAATATAGTTTCAAAAATGTAGACTTATGAAAGAAATTCTAAACGCTTATACATTGTACCACAAATCTGCCAATATTAACATAGCACTAACCATGGTATTAGTAAGCCAGTGCGAGGGCCATAAAGCTCGCGTTAACAGCTGATATCGCGTGCTCTAGCGGTCATTTGTGTATTTGTCTTTGATTTCCGACCACATAAATTGTTTCTCAAATGTCCCTTTGTGCTACTGGTCATTGGGGTTTTAATTTTATAGCAAATAATGTTTTGAATTATTAAATTACACACGGTCCCAATTTGTTTATTTATGTATTACATACACATCTTTTATTATTTTTTATAAATCCTTTGCGCAGTTTTAAAGATCTAAGCATACATATGTATAAGCATAAGGGATAGACAGCAGACAGCGACTTACGGCCAATATTAATAATCAATCCTAATCCAAACTCGCTGTCCAAGATTGATATTTTGATCCATTTTTATGTTATCACTTGCCAATAATATATCTGTGCACAGGATATGAGAATAAGGTATAGGATAGGCCGGCGGATACGCGGCTATCTAGATTGCTTGAAGTTCATTAGATTGAGATACATTATTAATATTGGCCGTTAGCGAGTAGCGAGAGACGATATGGGTAAATTCAAATATATAAAATTAAATTAAAAAACACAAGAACTTAATTTCTCTTTAAGGAGTAAAAAATATCCGAGTATATTTGCCGACATTCGGTTTATCTCCCCACTTTCACCCCCTACTACTTTAAAACTGGTCAACCGATTTTCATTTACATGTCTTAGAAGTAAGTTACCGTTACCGCACACAAGTTACCGTTAATACAATAAAACTAAATCACTGCATCCGTTCGGGAGTTATGATGCAGGCAGACAGACACACACAGACACGTCAAACTTATAACACCCCTATTCATATTTTTAAGTAAAGAAACACTTGTACTGTTTTACGTTTCACTTATAATTTATTATTTTGAAAATAGCCTACTGGTTTCGCTTATACAGCACCATCAGGGCTGAAACTTAAACTACTCAAATATATTATAACACCCCCCTAATAATTAGCGTCCGAGGTTAAAAACAATATTAAAACATGTGTAATGCGTCTTAGTTATTGATTTTTATAAATATTCTAACATTTACATACAACAACGTGGAATATATGTTGCTATATATCTTTCAAAAACTTTTAAAAGGCAAATATAACAGACAAACGATTTTCGTTTCATTTTATTGAAATAAGATATAGCAACAACGTCTAACCCTTTTTGTTTTAAGCTTGATTTGTTTTTATCAAGAGGGTTAGTTTCTGACTTAAAATCTCATAAAAAAGTCTTCCTGTCTGTATCGACTAGTCGAAGACACAAGGGCCGCTTGCAAATTCATGGGTTTGGTATTTATCTACGAGTTCGCTTCTAGCTGGGGATGATACACTTTATACTAGACAGATACCGCATTTTTAAATTTAACTCAGAAATTTTGACAACGTTTCTTAGTTCCAAAATATTATAGGTGGTAAACCGCAAATCACAAAACTGGCACGTATAGAATTTCGGTTAGTGGTGATTTTAATAGAACATTGAGGAAACACATTCTTTTCCTTGTCCGACCCGGGGATTGAACCCGGGACCTCTGATGGTAAGTCCAAAATGAAAGAACTAAACTACAAAGGCGACCAAATTTAATAATCAGTAGTAACATCAACATTCTGACACAAATAGTAAATCGATTTTGATCACTTTTATATTCTACACTACTAAACTATGTACAGGGTGACTTTAAAGGGACCGGTCAAATTTTAATGAATAGGATCTAATGGTAAAGCATTTTAAATGTTATTAGCAAATTGTAATATTCGCTATTATAGACATTAATTTAAAACAGTCCGCAAACATTATTCACTTGTTGTCACGCTACGTCATGACGTCACTAGCCAGTGAATGCGACTGTAGTCGGTAGGAATCAAATGTATGCTTTGTTTGCGTTATAACCATGCATCTTGTACTTTGCATTGGACAAAAATTGTAAGTTGTTTTTTTTTTAATTGAAGTTTTTTCATAGATCGAAAGTGTTATTAATTTCGAACTGTCTCAAAATTTGACTGGCACTTTTGATGTAACCCTGTATTACTGTATGTACTGTAAGTTCCAATAAACCACATCCAGTCCAAGCATATTTTTATAAAATAAACTGCACATAAATTTACATAAGGATTTTGACACCGACTGTACCTTCTCTAACTATTTATAGCACTTGATTCAATTGATCACTATGATAAATAATATACAAGATGCAAAGTAAAAACGTACTGTAATAGTAGCGTGGGAGGCACAGCAGCCGGTCTGTTTGTTTGTACATACGGATTATATAAATTACCGTCACGATAGCCTTCGATTGATGGCAAATCATTTAATATTGAAGGCAATAATTGTACATTCCGCTTTTAGAAAACGCTTTCAAGGATTTCACTAACTTTAATATTTGCCATGTCTATGTCATACCCGCCTTAAATATATGGCTGTTGTTTCACAGTCCTAGGGGCTGATTATGTATCTCAGTTGCCAACTCAAAATGGAAAAGTGTACATCAAATGACGTCATTTGTGTTTGCTATCTCTATTGTATTTCTGTTGGTCACTGAAGATAGCAAATATTAACACGTCATTTGACAGCGATTTTATGTACACTCATCGTTTTTGAGTTGGTAACTAAGTTACATAATCACCCCCTGGCTAGCTTACTGGATGGAATAAAAGCTGTATTGACTGACAGGCTTAATTAGCTGTCTAATTTGTCTGCTCTGTGGTCTAGCAGTCCGTTGTTGGACGTGACTTCTCGAGGTCCCGGGTTCGATTCCCGGGTCGGGCAAATAAAAAAATTAGAGATTGTATATTTTCAATTTTCTAATAAAAATAATGTTGCCCGGGATTGGATATGTGCCGTATGTATATTGGCGATCGGCTTGCCACCTATCACATTGCGGGACTAGTGTCTTCGGCTAACCGTGGTTGTGCCTTCGGGGACCTAGGCGTGAAAATGTTAAAAAGTTTAGACTAAGTAGATAAGTGAATGACTGGAAAAGTCGAAATATATACGAAACGTTAATACAGAAAACGCTCGCTGACCGCATTCTTAACAGTGAAGTCCGAGAAAGAATTGAGAGAAAGACGTGTTTGTATTAAAATAAGAAAGGACATGTTAAATTGATTCGGTAATGTGGAAATAATAACAGATGAAACATTAACAAAGAAGATGTACAAAGCGGATGTAGATGGATGTAGACCCAGAGACCTATGTTTCATCCGAAGGTGAGAGAAGCCAGTCAGCACTCGAGATAAGCAATCAGAGAGAAAGCAGCTTCAGCACTTGATACTCTCTGCTTGCCTTGAAAAGGACTTGGCGTGAAGATTTGTAAATGTGTCTGTTATGAATTATGTTACACTTTTTTTGTCGTCCTGCACTTGAACGTGCCTAATGGTAGAATAATTTTCCTGGTTGCATAAGCTACAGTTATACCTAAGAATTAACCAATTTCATTACTTTATAGTTGAATTAATAAAAAAGATAGGTAAGTGAAAGTGAAAATTATTTAAAAACTACATATCCCCATTTCGCGTGATTGCCATCACGCTTGAACAGATGGACCAATTTCCCTAAATCTTATTTTGTTGTATTGGATATTGTCAGGAGAAGAATCATATGCAGAGAAAAAACTGGTCAAATCGCAGGCAAAGTGGGAAAACCTACCATTCATATTTGTCCGTACAAACTATTAGTAGCTGTTAATGGATGAGTTCGACGGGTTGGCTAGTTAATTAATAAAAATAGAGGTCTTGAAAACCCCACTGGTTTTACCATTTAACAAAGAATAGCCTTACCTATCAAATAGAATGACAAGTCTCATACAGCTATAGGGTATTCGTGCAACCTGATAACCCTTCATTACCGATATTACATTCTTAAAGCTAGGGTGGGTTGGCAGGTCGTGCGCTATTTTGAATCTGTTATCCGTAATTGACAGTTGCCCTTTCCGACACCGGATATTGTAAAATCATATTTTATTAGCTGTTCTGCAATTTGATATCGTGATGGATTACCGTGAAAAATGGTTTTAATAATGTATTGATGAATCATTGTTTGATATTTATTGCAAGTTATAAGGTTTATGAGGTCCCGAGTTGAATCCCGGGTCAAGCAACAGAAAGGAAATTGGGTTGTTCCACTTTTCTAATAAAAAATGTTGCTCGGGATTGGATATGTGACCAGTTGGCGATAGGCTTGCCACCTATCACTTTGTAGGACTTAGTGTCGTCCGCTAGTCGTAGGTGCCATGATTGTTGTACCTCTGCCTTCCTCTTCGGGGATATGGGCGTGAAGATACTTACTTAATTACTTAAGTTATAAGGTGTTTTTTTTGTCATGTCCAAACACCGACTTGATAAAAATTATTGTCAGCTAGCTAACCAGTGTCATTTAGGTATAGTAAAATTATTATTAAGTATTTAGTTTTGTATCTTTGCATTATTTTTTATTATAATATGCGGGGCAAAAGTATGATCGGGTACGATGGGGTTGACATGTCACTGAACAAAATTCCTTTAAACCATTAGATTAAAAAAGCTATGTTTTTAAATAAGAAGATAATTTCGAAAAAATCTTGTAGTTTGTACCCCAAACGCATTTTTTTTGACTTATTCTTATAGATTTTTAGAAAAGTTACATATTATTCTCGACTAGCTGTTACTCGCGTCTTCGTAAACTTTATTTGATAAAAAACGCGTGAAAAGAAACAGAAACAGACAAACATACAACATTTTAATAGCCCTCGCTATTAGCTTGTGTGTCATGTACACACTACGTAGTACTTTTTATTTTTGAAAAATGCTTCTTGTACATATTCAGATTTATGACTGTTTTATTATAATTTATCATAACTCTATAACTGTTATATAATATTTATATGCTTAAATTATTTATTTACTAAACTGCGTCGCTATTTTGACAGTTGGTGTTTTTAAAAAGACAATAATATCTAGTAACAATATGATAAAAAAATTGTAATTGACGCTATCCTA
Source organism: Calephelis virginiensis (assembly GCA_002245475.1). Classification (NCBI taxonomy): domain Eukaryota; kingdom Metazoa; phylum Arthropoda; class Insecta; order Lepidoptera; family Riodinidae; genus Calephelis; species Calephelis virginiensis. The sequence continues at coordinate 108,818 of NJDC01004416.1, forward strand.
TACGCACACTCTAACACTTCAGAAATGGGATAGCGTACACCGCTAATTCCACCGACCAACCACGAGGCTAAAGTTTGATTCCTGACGGGAGCAACAATTTGTGTGATGAACATTTAGATGTCTGCAATTCCGGGTCTTGGTCATTATATTTTTTCTGGTATCTATTTATGTGTGTCCATGTATTAGAATCATTGACTAACAGCCATAACACAAGCATAAAATTTAGTTACTTTGCGGTTGGATTTAATTTTTGTAACTTGTCCAGGGATATTTTTTTTCAACTTATTTCTTCATAACGGTGTCCTATGTATTGGTGGCTACTGCTGCCTTGAAGCTAACAGGACAACTGCGTACTTACCTGTTAGAGCTAGAGACGAACCTGCTTCAAAGATATAAAAATAGTCAATAGCACCGTGATCACTACTTGATGGTTAATTACTGTTATTCATAAAAGGTACTATTACCGTCCTATTTTCCGGCGAAACGCCGTAATGTTATATCGCCAGCTCGTGTCATGGTAATATTCTTGTTTTAGAGGGTGTATTTATTATGTTAATTGATAAAAAATACTGCTTGACCTTACCAATGTTAATGACTATATTAGCTCGATATTTGCTATATACTAGGTCGAACTAAAGATCCATAATAAACCTCTAAGAATCCAACAAAATAATTAAAAATATAGTCATTGACCTTGGTAAAAGTTAATGACTATATTAGCTGATGTTAGCTATATATTAGCTCGAGCTAAAGATACGTAAGAAACTTTTGAGAATCTAACAAAATATTCAAAAATATAGTCATTAACCTTGATAAATGTTAATAACTATAGTATCTTCACGCCCATATCCCCGAAGAGGTAGGTAGAGGCACAATCAGGCACCCACAACTAGCCGAAGATACTAAGTCCCACAATGTGATAGGTGGCAAGCCTATCGCCAACCTATATTACATCGATATTAGCAAGATTAGTAAGAATCCAAAAAAATAATAAAACATATAATCATTAACCCTGGTAAAGTTAATGACTGTATTTGCTCAATATTAGCTATATATTAGCTCGAGCTAAAGATACATAAGAAACCTCTAAGAATACAACAAAATAATATAAAATATAGTCATTAACCTTGGTAAATTTAATGACTATATTAGCTATATTATATTAGTTCGAGCTAAAGATACTTAAGAAACCTATATGAATCCAACAAAACAATAAAAATGTAGTCATTAACCTTGATAAATGTTAATGACTATATTAGCTCGATGTTAGCTATATATTAGCTCGAGCTAAAGATACGTAAGAAATCTCTAAGAATTCAACAAAATAAAAATAAAAAGTATGTTCTTTAACCTTGGTAAAAGTTAATGACTATATTAGCTCGTAGTTAGCTATATATTAGCTCGAGCTAAAGATACGTAAGAAACGTCTAAGAATCCAACAAAATAATAAAAAATATAGTCATTAAACTTGGTAAATGTTAATGACTATATTAGCTATATATTAGTTCGAGCTGAAGATACATAAGAAACCTCTGAGAATCCAACAAAATATTTAAAAATATAGTCATTCGCCTTGGTAAAAGCTAATGACTATATTAGCTCTATTTTAGCTATATGCCGGATATTGGATAATACCAGACTTGATATCACAAAAAGAGAAGCTAAGAACGTTTTAACATGATGAAGATTGCTTTTGGGAATTCTCCGGAATTACGTATGCGAGGCGGATATAGTTAATTTTGAGAATAAAACGTCGAGGGGCGAGATAAGAGCGGAGTTACAATCGCTCGGGGACAATAAAGGTTATCGCGGCCCTGTTGCAGTTATTGTTCTAGAATAATGTAGCCTGCACAGCTACCTGAACGGGGCGTTGAATCTTCATTGTCTAAAGTGTAGTGATACTGGTATAATTTTAATCATGAATTTGTAACGTATTCATTACTTGTTACAATAAATTTATGATTATTAAGTGTGTTTATTTATTAGTGTAGTTGTTCTACAATAATGTAGCCTTCACAGCTACCTGGACGCAGAGGGCGCATTATCTAAACAGTGGCGATAGGGGAATAATTATAATAATGATTTTTTAACTTATTCATAATATTAGTATCTTCACCAACCTATCCCCGAAGAGGTATGCAGAGGCACAACTAGAGCATAGCAGAGCCATATCCAATTCCAGGCAACATTATTTTTAATAGAAAATTGAAAATATTATACATTTTCTATTTTCACCTCGACCTCAAGAAGGCAAGTCTGACGCCGGATCGCTTGATCACAGAGGCGATTAGGTACATTACATTGAATTCATTATCAGTATTTTTTTTTAATTTATTTATACGTTATACTTCATACTTACGATGTTTTATTTAATTTGTCGATATTTTGCTCTAGTAACTTTGACCGTGAATACGACGGGACTTCGGCATTTGACAGGAAATTAAAAAAATATATTAGGAAGCCTGTGAGATTAAGAAAAAAGATATAGTTAGTATTGTGTTTGTTTATGATTATGTTTGTCTAGTATAAGGTAGTCTACACAGCCACCTGTAGTGTAACCCTTGAATCTCGATTTCGTGCAAGTTTGAAGTTAGAAATAGGTATAAAGTCATTTTAGGTAATCTTGAATACAGCGGACTATTAACTTTTAGTTGCTAAAAAAATACTATAAAATTGTTTAACTCTTGTTTAGTTTTTACTAAATGTTAATACTTCCTCTCCTCCTCTATATTTATTGTCTTTAATAATTTCTTTAAAAATTTAGTATTCTCTTCAAAAATTTCTTTGTAAATATTATATCCGATTTCAATTCCCACTTTTCATGAAATCGAGATTCAAAAGTACAGCTAACCTGTAAAGCTTCTCTTGAAGCTCGATTCATGCAATATTGGAAATTAAAATCGAGTGTGTCATTTTAGATGTTCTTGAACAAAATACTGGCGAATTGTTAACATTTAGTTAACACGTTGGTTTGTTAATTAGGGTACCTTGAATTTATTTGTGACTAAATGTTAATAATCAGCTCGTAATATGTGTAAAAGTACCTAAAATGGCATATACGATTTCAATTTCCATTTCGAATGATATTGAGATTATTGGAGCCGAATCCTGACATGAATAACGGTTGCAATACAAACTAGTCTGATAAAAGGTGGTTACTTACCTTGCAATTTTTGTCCAATTGCAGTGGAAGATTTATACGAAGGGAAGCAAAGGTGATATAAAAGGACTTATTTAATTAATATAGGGTTACTTACCTGGTCATCTGCTGTGCTGTGCTGTGATCCACGTACCGGCACGTTGATACAAGTACTCACTGAATTTATTGTATCGTTGTCCTGTCTATCCTGTCCTGTCAAGAATAACCCTACTGGGAGGGACATTGAATCCATTTTTATTGCTTACACAGTGGCGATATTTGAATAATTGAAATCGTGATTTATAGCAAATAAAAAACTGTATATTTATTTTTAGTACGTGCATTTATTTGTCAGTATGTTTTTGGGTATGAGTGCATTTATTGTAAAAAAAAGTAGCTTCACAACATCCACGCCTAGACGAAGACACTAAGTTCCACAATGTGATAGGTGGCAAGCCTATCGCTAAACGGGCACATATCCAAATGCGAATAATATATTTTTATTAGAAAATTCGAAATACCACATTTTTTTTTTGTTGACCGACCCGTTATTCGAACCCGAGGCCTCATGAAGTCAAATCCAACACTTGGACCGCTAGACCACAGAGGCGATTGCACTTATTGGTATGTCTAGTTATTACTTTAATTAGACATACTCGAGTATATTTTCAAGCCAAAAAAAATAGACAGAATTAGAGATTCGCGCCTCTTTATTGAGATAAGATACATAATGAAGGTGTTTAACAATGGTACAGGGTATCTCCCATATCTTGATCTGACCCACCCGGGTTACTGCGAAAATTCCCTCTTGGGCTCCCCAACTATAAAATTTAAAGGATGTTTATTATTGGTATGTATAGATTTCTAGGAACAGTTGTACTTTCGGTAAGAAGTGAATCTTCCTCCACAAATTCAATGAACGTAGCTCAAGACAAGCCGAGACGCGCTCACGCAGCACCAAACAATTTATCGTTAATGGAAGGGATCCATTACGAAAATGCGCCGCCATCGGATCGCGTGTTACTATAGAGCGTGCTCGTATAGTAGTATAAAACAAATGTAATGTAACAAATGTCCCTTTGTATCCTTAAATCTTGAAAACTACGCAACGGATTTTGATGCAGTTTTTTTATAGATATATTATTTGAAGAGAAAGGTTTTTATATATATTTTATACCCGTTAAATATGAGAAATTTATAAGAATTTCTTCCCATACGCTAACAGCTGCTGCACTTAGTTTCCACTGCCAAGTTTTGTTTTGACTAGCATTTAGCTCTAGCCAGCGGTGTTTATATGTAGGCGTATAAAATGGTATTGTGTCCTAGTTTCCTAGCTATTAATTGCTGAGGAGTTTCCTCGTTTTAAGACTGCGTTTACTGTAGGCGCTTCTAAGAATCCATCATCACAGTAATAGATCTTCAGCTAATATGAAATCGAGGTCTCAACGTTCATCATTACATAACATTAATCGTGTGTCATTAGAACAACGTTAAAGCTTTTATTAGTTCATAGTTTGGAATTTCGGATTTGAAATCTGTAATTTTAAAACTTTATTTATAACATTTTGAACGTGCTACATTACAGAAATTATGTGACTTTAAAATGCACTGCAATACGTCAAATTTAATGATTTTTATATCTCTACGTTTCGATTGAGTAATTTAGTCAAATATCTAATTGTGCGGAATGATTACTTAATTTCTACACTAAACCACGGTTACTACCATGGGTACTTAACTTGTATTTGGTTTATAAAATAATAGATTCCTAAGCGATAATCAAGCACGTGCATATCAATATTACATATGATAATTCTGTAGAAAAGTGAAAATGTTTAAAAAAATAGGTACTAGCGACTAAAATTGGATAGCAGAACATATTTCTAGCATTTTAAGATGTTTTTCTGTCTGTATGTTTGTATCCTGACAGTGATTCACACCTAATATACTAAACGAATCATAACTAAATTTGCCGCTTACTATAGGGGTTCCCGTGAGAGAGGAGTAAAAGCAAAAATGTGTATTGGGCTTTAATTCGTAAGCTTTTTTCCGTTTTTTTTTTGTTTTATAGTATGTGCTTTATAGATTGTCCCGTATTTTTTCCAAGTAATAAGTTTGTAGTATAGAAATTACGCATATATTAAGACTCAGTATCAAGTTAACAAATTACTTACTTGAAATAAGGGAAGCGTGTGCTTATGTTGTGTATCGGCTGATCATCAATGGAATTAAAAAAAAAAACAAAGAAACACTGGTAACTTTAGACAAACTTACACTTGCAGCAAGTTACATATAATGCGCAGTGTCTGCAACAATCAATAATCCATGTCATCCCTCGTATCCAGGACGTTCCCGGAACGGTAGAGGAAGCTGACCATTACGTACTGTCTTTGTGATTCGTCTTAATAGCTCGTGTAATGTTTGCCTTTTCATTTACCGTTTGCTGGGAACTTTTATACCGACCATGTGTCTTACATTCCGGCAAGAGTCGCTACGTCTACAAATAACTTGCTATTAACTTGATTCATATGAGCATACATATACTATATACTCTATATGAAAGTCTAGAATTTATAACTTTTTTACTGTCTTAAATAAGTTAGGTACAATTAGAGACAATGGTGGTGATTCTGCTGTTCATAATTTAAACTTATTTTAGGTGCATGCTATATTTTTCAAATGAAAACAGATAGAACATTTTAGACATGTTAGATTAGTCCGGATATGTTAAATTGTAATGTTTTAATTAATATTTCTCGAGTGACAGATGTAAACGTCTGTAGAAATATCGTGTATAGACTAATCTGACAGCACTAAAAGTGTTCAGTCTCTTTATAATGCTTTCGTTGAAAGAAGATAGCGATAACTTGAAATCATTTTAGTGAGTGCCCAATAAAATTGCCACCACTGTTACATCTAAAGTTAAAGATTGGCCTAACTGTAGATTTGTTGCTAAGATATTTTTGCTAATTTTAAACATGACAGCAATGCTTATTTATAAAGTAGGCCTGTCTCTTATTTTAGAGAGATTATTGAATATGCTTTTTTTAAATAACTATATAGAAGTATTTCCAGAGCCTTGGACATGAGTTTATGGCGCTATTCCAGCTAGTATCCCCATTGAAAACTTTGAACAGCGCCTCTGGTAACTAGGAGAACTAAATTTTCAGAACACAAGCGCAATGAATTTCAATACGTAAACTATATTTTTTTTCGTGTTTGAATCCTCATGGATACCCGCCACTTTCAGGGGAAGTGACGGGTTATATCGGTCTTTTACCGTCTAAAACCACACGGTGTCCTCCCTCCGCCAGGTACATGGGCTGTGTGAGGACACTTTCGCACACTTCCACTGCCCCGGGTGCGTTAGATCTCCCGACCCCCATCAGGCAGTTCCACTCGACAGAGGGCCGCATATTTTCAGAAGTGCATATCCTCTGAATCACAACCTACTTAAAAAAAAAGAACTATCAAAATCGGTTTGTAATTGGTTGAGTAATCGCGTAACAAACCCATAAAAATCAATGAAAAAAGACATACATTCGAATTGAGAACCTCCTTCTTGTTTAGGTCGGTTAAAAAGCAATTAATTTTCCCTACAAAATCCTGACGATTTAACTGTGATCAAACTACTACTTTCAGACAAAACAAAACATTACAATTGGTTAATACATTAAAATATGATGAATAGAAGCAAATAAAGCGTTTCTATAACTAAACTAAGAACCTCCTTTTTGGGAAATTGGTTGAAATACATATTATTTTCGATTCTTCAAAACTTAATCTATGCTAATTCAGATAAATCGCTTCTCCTATCTAAAAGATTACTCAGATTGATCTCAAACAAATTTAGATTTAAGAATTTCCAATGTCCCGCAATCTTACCAACTCGAGATCGAAAGTTCGTCTAACCGTTGATCCCGTTAATCCGTTAAACCTGGTTTAACCAATGACATGTGGCTGTTTTAAAATAAAACCTTAATGTGTGTCCGACCAAGTTCTAATACGTTTATCTGTGACTTTGATTTATTGTTGAAATCAATTTGTAGATTGCTATTTCTCTTTCTTTCTTTCTCTTCAGTCTCATGTTTGAGATAATATATTTTACGATTATTTGGTAATTGTAATAACACTTTTTTGAAATAAAGATTGGCAGATATATTAACACTCGAATAGTCATCACCACCCATGGACCCCACTTCCATTCCGAACGGGGACAGAAACTTTTGAGTTATTAATCTAAGTCTGTTTAATTATATATGAAGTAATAAAGATTTTCCACACACATAAGACAAATACCCACATGTTACATACATGGATTTTAGTGGTGTGGTCATGTATTACGGATGGCAGAGGCGAGAGTGACGAAGCGCATCTTTTATTCTGAATAATTAGCAGAGGGCAAGCGAACGCATGCCGGACAACTCCTCAGATACAAAGATCTTCAGAAGCGACACATGAAGAGATGCAACATTGCGCCCTTTCAATGGGAAGGTTTGGCAATACAGAGGCCTGAATGGTGGTCGTAGTTTGAAGAGATGAATTCGCGAATACGAGGAGCAGCGCAATGTCGACCTCGACACCAGTTAATGGCTCGTCCACCCACTACCATTCACCATAATTATGTCAGCGTTAAGCTGACATGTCCAGGCTACGCACGGGAGTTTTGTTTTAAAAGTCGGCTAAATAAACCATATCCACGTACATCGCCGCCATTTTGATTAGGTGGCAAAGTGGTCACCGTGGCCGAAATCGGTTGGAGTCGTCATCATCATCAGTGTCTATAGGCCGTAGGCAGTTGTCTATTACCGTCATGAGAGTTGTAAGCTTGTTCGCTGACCTCCAAAATGAAGACAAAAGATGCCAATAAATATAGACAAATATTCATTACACTATTGCCTGCTCCTGTTAGGGACAGAACCCCAGCCTTGCGGTTAGCTGATTAGGCTAGGCGTTTATATTACAAAATAACCAGTAAACTTACTTTTACTCGAGGTCTAACATCCCGGTTGGCGAGAATAGGCTTACCGTCCCTAACACCGTGACATCCTACTAGGTGGTAGAGTTTCACAGCGACTCGGTCGGATTGGTAACACCGCCTTACCTATTCCTGCCGCCATAACGTCAGTGCTTGTTGACGTGTTCCAGTTCGGAGGATAAGGTAGCCGGTAAACTTACTTTTGCTCGAGGCCTAACATCCCGGCCTCAGGTTGGCAATGACACCATTACCACCTTTGGTGTCTCTAGACACCGTGAACTTTTTTCCATTAGGAAATCTGTCTGCTTGTTTGCCTTCCAAACGAGGCGGCAAACTGTCGTGACTTTCGCTTTGTTAATAAACATTTACTAATGGTCGCCCATTGGTCTAAATTCGACCATAATAAATTTTAATATCTTGTTGATAAGAACGCCATCTTCATTTCTCAAGACTAACTACTTTGTTTCCAAACTGTATGATTATAGTTTGTGCGCCATCTGTGATCTGTTATCGTTATCATCCATACATTTGTTTGTGTGTCAAATGCATGGTAGTACGTGTAATGTTTTATTTTTTGAATTAATGCATTTTATAAACATTATCATTAAAAAATTTAGCGTTCTGCACTTTTCTTATACATAAACTATAACTGTCTTATTACTCGCAATAAATATGGTGTAGGGTAGGTGTAAGATTAAGTAGATGTTATAGTCTAAAGACTATAATACCAGGTCGCCTCTGTGGTCTAGCGGTCCGGGTGTTGGACTTGACTGCATGAGGTCCTGGGTTCGAATCCCGGGTCGGCCAACATAAAGAAAATTGGATTTTTCCAATTTTCTAATTAAAAAAAATGTTGGTCGGGATTGGAAATGTGCCCGGTTGGCGATAGGCTTGCCACCTATCACATTGTGGGACTTAGTGTCTTCGGCTAGTCGTGGGTGCCTTGGTTGTACCTCTGCCTACCTCTTCGGGGTTATGGGCGTAAAGATATTTTTTTTATAATACCAGGTTAAACCTTGGAGTACTTTACGCCGTGTTTATTAATAAGACAGTAAGTGTGCCAAATTTCATACTCCGTCAGCGCAATTTTCGTAAAAAGGGGTCCAAAGTTTTTGCTTCACGTATTAATATATAGATACTTCAAATAATCTGTTCATTTTAAAGGAAAAGCATTCTTGTTTTAAAAAATATGTAAGGGTTGTTGGGTTCACAAGGAAACACATTTTGCGAGTAAAAATATGTCATGTCAGCAAGCATAACTACTAGGGTTTCATAGCAGCTGACAGGATTAAGTGGTATTTATGTCAAGAATTACGGAGGCAAAGGTCCTGGCTCCGTATATTCTAGTCCGGATGTAGGTTGTTACCCTACTCGCCACCTGAGGCCCTCATCACGCAATGAAATTTAGCCTTTGTTACCATTGTCAGAGAGTTCAGATATCAGAAATTACGAATAAGTATTTTTGTTACAAATATATAGATTTTAGGGTTGTACAAATATATTCTTCTAAAATAAAAAAAATGCGTATAACCAAATTAAATGTTTTCTTTTTAAAATTAGATAAAACATGTGGAAACATTGGTACGGTAGCAAGCTATATTAATCCTTTTTTTTAGAAATTACTTTTTGTATTTCTTTAAATGTTATATTAACTTTATTTACATAAGTTTATTATTTTGGCTGTATGTGTATTTGTAAAATATATCATAATTTCTTTCAAAAAAATGCTGATTTTTTTCTTAATTTCATATCATAGAAATTATGAAGAATTACAACCTAAATACGAACTTAATATTTAAAAAAAATATGTTTTCTTTACGTCAATTTGTATATTATGTAACAAATTTACTTGTCAATCTTAAATCACTGTCTTTTTAAATATTTCAATTGGTGTAAAGACTCGCGCTGGCCATCCAACGTGGTAATGCCGCTAGTGTCATGGGTACTTTTGCACCGGGAATGCTTCGGGGTGGCTTATTTGAATAATTATTTGTTAGTTTTATGGTAAAAATACTTAAATTAAATTTCATAGTTATAGAATGATAAGTGTTCTTTGGTTCAAGCAATATTTAAATTTCAAAAGAATCTATTTGACTTGTGTACATAAGTGTACATATTATTTTTTAGAAAAGCTTTTTTTATTTAAATTTCATAGCAAATGTATCTCGTTTGCCACAGCGCAGCGTTTGTTTCGCCATTTCTCCTGACTGGCTAGGTTTGGAAACGGTAGTAGTTTATGTTAGATTAAAACTTGATAATATAACGTATGTTTTAATGTTAACCAAATTTTAAATCCAAATTAAAAAATACAAGTAAAAAATATGTAAATGAAACACTATTTGCACACTACAATGTGGTCGAATTTATTGGTATAAATATGCTTATAACCTAGGTAATTTCGTTTCAATTTAAATTTTCTACTTACTTGTCCGATTTTAAATGAAAGTTTAGATCTTTCCAACAAAAATAATTCAGTCAGTCCTCTGGGCACGAATCAAGAGATAAAAAGTAGAAAAGTCATAAAGATATTTTAGAAACATTCCTGTTAAAAAGTTATTGCAGGTTTTTCTTTTACTAAACATTAAAGCACAGCTTTAACTAAGTTGGAATTTCAAGTTTTAATTTTCAAGAGACCTTTTTTATGATATTAGAAGGCGAACAAGCAGAATCCGGTTCCGAAAGAAAGAAAGAAAGAAAAGAAAGAGAGGACAAGGTATCCGGTAAACTTACTTCTGCTCGAGGCCTAACATCGCGGCCTAAGGTTGGCAAGGCACCATTACCACTTTGATGTCTCTAGGCGGCGTGAATTTCTTACGATCAGGAAATCCTATCTCTATTTGTCCATAAATCGGTATTAAATAGGCACGAATCCAAGATAAATTTCATGGACAAAAGAAAATTGGGGTTTTCCGATGTTCTAATAAAAAAAAATGTTGCTCGGGAGTGGAAATGTGCCCGATTGGCGATATGCTTGCCACCTATCATATTGTGGGACATAGTGTATTCAGCTAGTCGTGGGTGCCCTGGTTGTTTTTTTTATATTATTTTCCTTCCATCCATCTATCATTCAGTCGGAAGCTTATATTTAGCTATCTATAGGTATACGCGGAACTCTGTAACCGCCATTAATAGGTGTGAAGGTCTTTATTGCGTGAAGTCCTTGTGCTTAATCAGGGTTTCAATTCGACCACTTAAACTTACTTTTGCTCGAAGCCTAAGATCCCGGCCTCAGGCTGGAAATACACCATTACTACTGTTGGTGTCTCTATTTAGCATGAGTTCCTACTTTCAGGAAATCCGTGTGACAATAATTTCGCTTAAATTTAGATTAGGTCAGCCGATTTAAAAATAAAAGTCAAAAGAGTAAAAAGTGTAAAACCGAAGTGCATAATTTAAATAGTAATACGAGGGTCAAACTGAAAGTTCTTCGAAAATCAAAAACTAAGCATTCTAGCAACTTATTAGTTTTATTATAACTTTTCAAAATAGCGTCCATTTACATCAATACATCGCTGCATTCGATGGAACCATTGAGAAAAGCACCTTGCCCACTCGGCCTTAGGGGTCTCTTCGACGGCGTTTTGAAACGCAGCCACTGCTTCTTCGGCGTCCATAAAATGTTTTCCTCGAAGTTTTTCTTTTATTTTCGGGAATAAATAAAAATCGCAGGGTGCGAGGTCGGGGCTATACAGCGGGTGACCCAGTAATTCCACGTCTTAGGTCGCCAAATAGTCGATCGTTTGCTTGGCGGTGTGCGACGAGGCATTGTCGTGATGAAGGAGGATCCTGCTGCGAGGTCGTTTCTCTCGAACTTTTTCCAAGACAAGTGGCAAACAGTTGTTAGTGTGTGGTACACTGAGTCTACATTAACCGTTTTCTGATCCTCTAAGACAACTGTCGCGTAATGACCTGTCTTTCCGAAGAACGAGGCCACCATCTTTTTTCCAACACTTCGACCTCTCTTCACTTT
>NJDC01004417.1:6278-22503 GCA_002245475.1 Calephelis virginiensis
TTTATTTACATCCATGGAATTAGAAATTACATACATACATACATACATATCTTCACGCCAAGTCCCTTACGGGGTAGGCAGAGAGTATCGAGTGCCAGACCTCACGATCCTGACAAACCTGTCTTGCTTCCTTCACATTCATAACTCTTTTCATACAAACACGCCGGTTTCGGAGACTCTTGACACCACCCTCGGATAATATCCGATTGATCTGATCGTGAAATGTCAGCCTTGGTCTCCCCGGGTACCTACATCCATCCACATTCGCATTGTATATCTGCTTTGTCAATCTTTCATCTGTCATTCTTTCCACATGACCGAACCAGCGGAGCATGCCCTTTCGCATTTTAACACCAACACTTTCTTTCAATTAGAAATTACAATAAGAAAATAGATGGCGCTTTAGTAATAAGTAAAGAGTATATAAATACTACGTGTAACAAGTAACTAAATATCAACAATTGATATAAAAGAGTTGATGAGATCATTCAGCGCAATAAATCTGCGAAACTGACTCCAATTATTTTATTACCATGCCACGATTTGATAGTTATTTTTATCTATCTAGATCTAGAACTATAGATGGGTAGTTCTACAAACTAAGGAATTATCTGCGGCTCAGCTAAAATAAAATAAAAAAACAGTATGTTTTAAGCAGTTTTTGTATAGTACACTATTATTTGTAACTTCCTTGTTGGTTTCTAAAAATAATTAAAATTCACAATTATTTTCAAAACGGAATTACTATTTAAAGTCCCAAATTCTCAGAATCCTGCAATGTCCCTCGAACAAATTTTAGCACAATGTGCATTGTGATTTATTCCTTTCTACATCAAAGTGATAAATGAAATTGAAATTAACAAGTTTAGCCTTTTTTCTTACTAGGCAAGATAGTAGTTATCTCGTTTTTTCAAAAATACATTCCGTAAATCTTGTTAACATTTTGTCCCCATGATTTAATGTCAGGATCCTGTTTAATGTAAAACAAGAAAATATATACTAATCTAATTACCATACGACGTTGATGTTTAGCTGAGTCGATAGCACCTATTTTTACGAGACACCACACATGTCACTTATCAAGTGTTTCCTACCGCGTCGTTTAGATATACATCTGCATTATACAAGGAAAATACTGTCGTAATCAGTGAAGTACTCAGGATCTTGGTAAGATATATTTTTTAGTAAAATAAATTAAATGTTAAAGTTATTTTTGTGGAATGTTTAAATTGAGTTGTTTTTTTCATTATTTAATAGAATTTCTCAGGAACCTGGTCTCAGCATCCTGTCTGATTGGTACTGTGGATACTGAGAGCTATCCAAGATTCTAATCTATTTCTAATTTAGAGAACACTAAAATATTGTTTCGGTGCATGTTTTTAACATACAAATTTTCGTCTATAAATATTAAACTACATACTTATAGACAAATAATTTAAAAAAAATTGATTAACTCTTGTAACTAATTTATACGAGTATATTGTTGTACTAGTCTAAATATCAAGTTTTGTTTGTTTACAGAAAAATATGGCAATACAAAAAGGAATAGGCTGGCCAAAAGGAAAAAACATTAGAAAAACAAAGCAAATAAGAAAAAGGAAGGATGCTGAAAAATTAAGATATGAAATGATTTAATACGACTCTCGGAGATTTGTAGCTTACATAGAATGAAATCAATAAATAGTAGTGACAGTTTACACAAATTGAATATAACCCCAGAGCAAGCAAATGCTATAGTTGTGTTATGGGTGTCAGTCAACGATTCTAATACATAGATGTACTTAAATTTAAAAAACACCTAGATCCGGATATACAGACAGTGCTTGCCTCCGTCGGGAATCGAACCTGAGTCTTGCGGTTAGACCGCCCTCGACCAATTAGGCGATCAATTTAAGATACACAAATATTGATCTCCTATGGTTTTTGTTATTTCCTCAGTTTCCTGTGGCTCGATTTTCTTTAAATGGCCATAAATCAAAAACTAATAAATATTTTGACTGTTCCGACTAGGACAAGCAACAAGACATTGTACTTTTTTCATTAAAATTAATTTCCCATCCAGAATAGAAAAAAATATCATTCCAAAATTATACTCATATTATTCCTTAGTTTGTAGAACTACCCAGATCTTAAAATCGTTAGCAGACAGTTAATTAATATTATCAATGTCCTACGAGTAGTAGCTTTGAGTTATGCTTACTACTGCCTAAATTAGTTTTGAGATATTGCATACATTTTCGTCTATCTCGACGATATCATTAATAATAGAAAATATGTATTTATTACCAAGTACAACTCAAACAATACTAGTCAGATAACTATCTCTCTAAAAAAACCAGCAAAATCGGTTTCTAATTGGCGAGTATTCACGTAACAAACAAAATAATATTCTGTTGAATTGAGAACCTCTGTCTTTTTTGAGTTGGTTAAAATAGCTTCAGCTTTAGTTAGTTAGCATAGGTATAAAATACCTATGTATTTTTATAGACTAATTAAACGCACTATAATCTATTTCGTTCTAGGTTATGAACCTAATATTAAAAGGTTATCTCTTGGCCCCGCCGCGAATCTCAGACAGGATATTGTTTATTTGGCTTGATTTTTTTATAATAACAGCCAACAGAAGTAAGTATCTTCAAGCCCATATCCCCGCAATGGTAGGCAGAGATACAACCAGGGCACCCAAGACAAGCTGAAGACACTTTAGTCTCACATTGTGAGAGGTAGCAAGCCTATCGCCAACCGGACTGGTAACAAATAGCAGGTACCTAGGTATCTACAATATTTTATATTACAAAATATCCTCTATATTTTAAACCCACCGCCAATTGATTATTACCCCACCTACTAGATTTCTACACCATTGCAGCTAGTCATTATTAGGTGAAATAATTTTGTACAGCAGCTCACCCGGATTAATTATTCCTGTCCGACACTAACGTGACTCATGCTGGGGGCCGATTATGTATCTCAGTGGCCAACACAAAATGGAAAAGTGGAAGAGTATACCTACTTCATGTTTTAAGTCTTTAGTTTCTTTTAAAATAAGTCATGTGCGGATCTTCGGTAAAGCGATGGAATCCTTACATATGTCGTAACTTTAGACAGACACATACACACACGCACGCTTGCACGCACCCACGTTTTGTGTCGGGGGTTAAATAGGCGGCAGGAGACTCATATTGACAACGACGAATTGAAGGCTATTGTGGAAACAGATCCTTTGCAAAACACGTCCGAGTTAGCTGCAGGTTGCGGTGCTAGTGATAAGTGTCTTCACGCCCATATCCCCGAAGAGGTAAGCAGAGCCACAACTAGGGCACCGACGACTAGCCGAAGACACTAATTCCCACAATGCAATAGGTGGCAAGCCTATCGCCAACCGGGCACATATCCAATCCCGAGCAACATTTTTTTTATTAGAAAATTGGAAAAAACAAATTTTCTTTTTGATGCCCGACCCAGGAATCGAATCGAATGGGTGCTGATTATGTATGTCAACTGCCAACTCAAAATGGAAAAGTGTACATCAAATGACGTCTCTTGTGTTTGCTATCTCTATTATATTTCTTTTGGTCACTGGAGATAGCAAATATAAAACACGTCATATGACATTCGCTCGTCAACTCCTGCGTTACCTTGCTTAACGCTTAACAGGCACAATAATAAAGGGATTTTAAATCGAATCACCACTAGTGATAGATCCTGGCAAGCCAGCTAAATGCTGCCAATCCCAAGCGAAAATTAACCCAAAAAAAGTTAATCACCTGTGTTTGGTGTATTAGTGCCGGTGTCGTTTATTACATTTTTCTCAAATCTGAACAGTCAATTACGGCAAACGTCTATTGTAAGCAATTACAAACCATAATGGAAAACTAGCTGCTAAGCAACGCAGGCTAGTCAATCGGTCAATCGAACAAAAAAGTTGTCGAGAGGTCTTAATATAATATACATATAATATAATCGAATCTGTATTAATAATATTAATATCGACGCTTGAAAGCGCTGTAATACCAAAAGTATGATCTTTACAGTAGAGCCAAAAATCTTTAGAAATTTTAGAAAAAAAATCATAACTCATGAACAATTACGCCTACAAGCATGCGGTTTGTAGCAATGTTGTGCAGTATGTGCTAACCTATAAAAGGAACATTATCGTTTCTTGCTAAAGTTCCCTGCATAAGATTTAATAGGGTTACAGCAAATGAAACTTTTTTTTGACACCTAGAAAACGCTGGAACTATACCAAACAAAGTATGGAAGGTTCTTTTTGTCATGTTTTTTGGAAAGCATAACTGTCGTAACGCGCACACTCTCTATTTTTTATGCTGTAAACAGATGCAATATTTGGTTTCGCCAAAATAAATTGCTGTAACCAATGGAATAGACAATACACAAGTATCAGTAAAACTTTGTAACTACGTCAAATGTTGAAATTACAGACGTTTAAAAAGGCATAAACTTATATTTTTATTAGGACTACAGGACTCTCTTTGACTACACAATTATGAAATTAGCTTATCCGTTTATATTTTATTACTCTTCTATAGTAACATATTGATTTTCTTTAGTAGAAACCTTCTTTATTTTAAATAGAAAACTCTTCTATAATGTAGGTTTTTGTTCCTCATTAATATTCTTTCTAAACTGATTGAACTAAAAGGAGTAGGAGATTTTTTCATGAATGTTAATCTATTTGAGAACCCATGTTAATTTTTTTTTTCCTCAGAGAAACTGATAAATTGTCTATGTTTTATATACTAAGACATCATTTTGAAACTGAAGTTGTTTTTTATCCGATTCAATGTATTTAAAATATATAAATTGTAGGTACAATACGAGCATGTTTCACTATTAATGTTGAGTTGGCACAGTAAAAAAACTTTCTTTCTCCTAAAGCTATCTCATGAACTTTGATTCTTATCTGCCACGTACCAAGAGTAACCCCTCCTACCTACCATTGGAGAGTTAAATATTAAATAAGTAGAATACCCGGGCGAAGCGGAGGCTTGCATCTATTCCTATACATAAAATTGAATCCCGATTACCATTGGTAATCGTATCAGGCATTAACTGATAGACCAGTTTTGCCATTTATTATTTTTGTTCTGTTATTTATCATTAAGAGAAGGTTCCTACGAAGAATGAAAACTGGAAAAATTGCAGGGAAAGCAGGAAAATGAATATTTTATTTTTTGCTTACAAATTGTCAATAGTTGTCGATATTAATCGGTACGAAGTTTGCCAAGTCGGCTAATTAATTATAATGTAGCTAAAAACTATATAGACCTGATGTGCTTGTATAGCGAAACCGGTTGGCTAAACCGTAAAAATAAAAAATAAGAAAACATATTGTGGAAAATGCAAGTGTTTCTAAATAAATTGCATCAAGAATGGAATTCCACCAAGCACCGGCGATAAAAAGTATAGAATCTAGCTAAAAACACCTTGTGCTCTTAGGCTAAGAACTCGGCAATAAGATAGCGACGTCTTTAACATCTATGATGCCTAGGTTACGAATATTTGTATACTTTGTATACTTTATTCCTGCATATTGTAATCTTCTATCTGTAAATAAAATCAAATCCCAATTTCCTTCCTGAATGGAAGTTCCAATGTTACTATTTCTTGTTTTTTGTGTTATTTTTCGCCAGAAGGAGGTTCACATAAAAAGAAAATAGGAAAACCAACATTATAATGTTTCAATTAAAGTTTGTGAGTAGCTATCAATGTCAAGTGTTACCTTAAATTTTCACCGACTCCGAAGAAACAGGAGTTATCCAATTTTAATTAACGTTTTTATTTTGTATGTTTGTTACGCGATTACTACTTCAAAAGCCAACTGATTTTGATGGTTAATTTTGAAAAAGATAGGTCATGTTATCTAGGTGGTCCCATATTATTTTATTATGATCCGTACCTTCAAAAACACGAGTTTTAAGGAGGGTTACACACATACAAACTCGCAACACCGCCGCCGGGGGCGGCGAAGACGGTGTTCCGCCCTGGGCGGAACACAACCACGATATCCTCTACCGAAACAAACCAAGATCCCACCCTAAGCCGAGGTACGGTATCACAGGAGACGCCCTTAGGGAAGGGGGGGGGGTCCCAGGCCCCACCCAAAATTCAATCTCTGGCTGAGCTCTCTGCTCGCCCACTAGCCCGGCGACGTTGTTAAAGTCTATAGACGTACACAACAGTAGTCATTTCGAAAAAAAGAAGAGGGTTATAGCAAGGGTTATAGCAGTGTGAGATAATTTTAAAATCACAAAAAACTTTTTTCGTCCTAGAGCTACGAGAGTCAGTTCATTCGTCGCAGAATTTTTTTCTGATTCTAACGGTGTAAAAAACGTATTTTCGAATTTTCGAAGGCTACAGCGTTTACGCTTTCTTGCGCCGTTATACAGTAGCTAAAAAAAGTATCTTCACGCCCATATTACCGAAGAGGTAAGTAGAGGCACAATTTGTGCCACACAAACAGGGCACAAACAACTAGCCGAAGACACTAGGTCCAATAATGTGATAGGTGGCAAGCCTATCGCCAACATATCCAGTCTCAAGCATCGTTATTTTTTATTAGAAAATATAAAATACACATTTTTTTGTTGCCTAACTAGGGGTTCGAACCCGGGACCTCAAAAAGTCAAGTTCGACGCCGGACACCACACACCGGATAGACCACAGAGGCGATCAGAGAGTACAGCGCCCACATGTTTAATGTGTATCCGATGACAGAAACATGTTATTTAGACAGGTCCCTCTCACCGCAATGGGTAACGAACATGAATTGTGTTTTGAAGGTCTCTAGCCTTCCTAAACCCAAAGCACAGAAATATACCTGTTTATACGGGAAATCCCGGTGAAGTTGTAATAACCGCGAGGTTGCTAACACATTAGTCATTCAAAAAAAAAAGCTGTTTATTTATAATAAATACCTGAGCCCTTACCATGAGTTGGTATACATTACGTTCGGTAAGTTACATGTGGAAATCTATGACACTTTTGATCTAAAACTGTGTTTCTCTTAGTTACCAATAGAGGCGCTGTTCAAAATTTTCAAACAAATAATTTACAAAGACAGTAGCGAGTTTAGTAAATTTGACAAGCCGTAAACATAGTAAGGGCTCTGTTTATATTTTGTGCCCGAAAATAGGTATGTCATTTTCAAATCATCATACAATTAAAAATATGGAGTATGGACTTGTTGGCATATATTTAATCTGACGCTTTTGAGTCTATTTTCAAGGCGACAAAGAAACAGCTCGGGCACTTTAATGAGATTGAGATGACTTATCACGATTAGGTACAGGGTATTTCCCATATCTTATTCTGACGCGCCTGAGTAAATGCAAAAATCCTCTCTTACATACTTCGACATACTTAGTCTAATTGAGAATCTACTCCTTTTTTAGAGTCGGAGTCGGATAACAGAGATTTAAAAGTTGGGGGCACAGCGGTCACTTGGCCGTAGATAGGTATTTTTAATTCCTGACGGAAAAAAGGGTGTTTTACGTTTGCAATGTCCGTAGTCATGTCTGTTTGTGGCATCATACATTTTGAAACTGATGGACCTATTTCACAACTAGTTTTTTTATTTGAAAATTGTTTTTTTTATTAAATGCTAGAAGATTTTTCGTAATACTACAGTAAAATCTCTGATCCCCTTACAGTACTTTGATAGTACTGCACGGGGGTGAGATATTTCGTTTGTTTACCGTGCACGTATGAGTGATTTTTTGATATTTTTTTTATTTTAGTGTCATCTAGCAGACAGCTTTTCACACTGACAAAATAAGTATTAATTAGACACATGCGATTACTGTGAAGCCGGAGCGAGTCACTAGTAAATAAAACAAAATAATATACTAAAAATAAATAAAAAATAATATAAATAAAATAAAATAATAATACTGCTTTTGTGATTTAGCGGTCTAGTTGTTGGACTTGACTGCATGAGGTCCCGGGTTCGTATCCCAGGTCGTCTTCCCGGTCTTCGGTGCCTTGGTTGTACCTCTGCCTAGCTCTTCGGGGATATAGGCGTGAAGATACTATAACAAAATAAAGGCAAAGCCGCTGACAACAGGTAGTAAAAGGATAGGATGCATAATTATTAAATATTAATCTACAATGATTACAATATCAATGTCTTTAGCCTTGGCTAAGTTTTTTCCTCCTTCGATAATTAATAAATAACTAACTAAGAATTAGTGTCTCTAGGAATTATAGAACTGGCGCAAATACATTGAATTAATACGG
This sequence comes from Calephelis virginiensis, assembly GCA_002245475.1. Taxonomy (NCBI): domain Eukaryota; kingdom Metazoa; phylum Arthropoda; class Insecta; order Lepidoptera; family Riodinidae; genus Calephelis; species Calephelis virginiensis. Next base: position 14,538 of record NJDC01004417.1, read on the forward strand.
AGAGTTCCGCAGCCGGAACCATAGAGCCTTTACCATGAGTAGATCACAAACTAGATAGGGATATTATATAGACTAGAGGTCGCCCGTTGGTCGAAATTCGACCAAAATAAATTTTAATATCTTGTTGATAAGAAGTAAGAACGCCATCCTAATTTCTCAAGACCAAATACTTTGTTTCCAAACTTTTCAGTGCGCCATCTGTGATCTTGTATCGTTATCATCAATATATTTGTTTGTGTGTGAAATGCATGGCAGTATGGATAATGTTTTATTTATTTATTTAAAGAACTTGGTAAGCATTATTATTGAAAAATATTAAAGTTCTGCACTTCTCCTACACATAAACTATAAGTGTGCCAAATTTAATGCTCCTGCGTCCGCGCAGATTAATATATAGATTACGTTCGGTAAGCTATGTGTAGAAATCTATGTCACTTTTAATCTAAAATGAGTTTCTCTTAGACCTCATAAATGACATAATATCACTTTTTACCACTCCAAAAATTTTCAATATGACAGCACAATCCCCATCTGAAAAGTTTGAGTTTGTCTGAAAAATACCCAATAATTTATTTGTTATAAAAATGTGATAAATGAAGAACCGCTCGACCGATTTTAAAGCAAACTTCACATTAAACATCTACTAAATATTCCGAAGCCTAAACATTTGTTTTAGATAGGTGAGCCCGCTTTTGAGTTACAAAATTACAACGAAAATTGGCATTGATTTTTATACATACGGATTTAGGCCTTACTTTTAACATTCGCTATCAGGGTCGGATTTAGCTTCGAAAAAAGGTTATGGTCAGTATTAAATAGCCGGCCAACTGCCGAGTACTAGTCGAAATATGATTAATACGGTGCATTCCTTCAAAATTATTTACAAAATATCTGACGCAATTAACAACAACGCAATGTGGTAGAATATGTTGTATTCTTAAATATCTTTATAACAACTTTTTAACACACATATTCCGCAAATAAATAATTTTCATTTCATTTCATTTCATTTCAAGATTATGTACATTTATTGTCGTCCCAAGTTTTGGGGTTGTAGGCATAAAGATATACGTGCCGACAACATGCTTGTTCTCATGTAGTAAGTATATATGTCACAGGATGGGTATGAAGTCAGGAATTATGTAAAATCCTAAATAAGAAATTATCGACTTGTACCCTGGGAGTACCCAGGTTATAAAGAAAAGTGCAGACTCAGGGGTAACTGTAAAAAATGAATAGGTTCAAGCTATTTACTTTTCTATAATAATATTACAAAGAGAAAAGGTTTGAATTTTTGTTTGTTTGTTTGTTTGAAATGAATAGGCTCCGAAACTGCTGAACGATTTCAAAAATTCTTTCACCTTTAGAATGCTACATTATCCCTGAGTGACATAGGCTTTGTCTCATCGGTGCAGTGACAGCCAAGTTACGCAGGCGACAACACAATTCCCATCTGAGAAAAAGTTGCTATTTGACTAAAAAATACCCATTAACAAAATGATCCGCCATTTATTGAATTTATTTTTTACAAAAAATGTAATAGATGAGAAATCGCTCGAGTTTTATACAAATTTGACATAAACCATCTACTTGAATGTTTGAACAAAGCCCAAACATTTGGTTACGATGGGTACGCCCGTTCTTGAGTTATAAAATTACATCGAAAAGTGGCATTGATTTTTATTATATACTATTTAGATTCTCGTACCACAATGTTCGTTCCCGTACTCCTCTGTCTGGTTTTACCAATTTTCACCAAATTTTTATGCATATACTGATGATGATATATGTAGGTCTATATCGACTACTTTTTTTTATGCTATTGGAAGGCAAACAAGCAGACGGATTTCCTGATGGTAAGAAATTCACGCCGCCTAGAGACACCAAAGATGGTAATGGTTCGTTGCTAACCTGAGGCCGGGATGTTAGGCCTCGAGCAAAAGTAAGTTTACCGGTTGCCTTACCCTCCGAACCGGAACACGTCATGATGTTATGGCGGCAGGAATAGGTAAGGCGGTGGTACCAATCCGGGCGAGTCGCTACCAAACTCTACCACCTAGTCGGATGTCACGGTGTTAGTGATGGTAAGCCTATGCTCGCCTTTTACGAGCTGCCTGGCAAGGAAGGCAGATGGTCTATTCTACAAAGGAGCCCGGACCAACTCGGGGAAAACTACTATCTATTTTTCATACCACTAAGTGATAAGGGTGACTCACCCCATTTTTTTACTAATATCACATAAAAAAATATCAGAACAACGTCTGCCGGGTCAGCTAGTGTAGTCTATATTTTATGATTGGACTTTCAATATGTGTACGTAATGTGAAAAATCTTATTCTTCTAAATGTGTCATGCTTTGGTGTCATAAACACAAATTGTAAAGACTTATGTACAAGTAATATTTCTTATTGTTACGACCAATAATTATTTATTAAATCCGGTTCATTATCACATTTATTTATTTACACGGAACACGCTACGTCTATGTTTAGAGAAATTTATTTATAATCCTATTGTAAGAGATTCCCTCCGAGAAAATTCAAAGAAATAAATATTATAACCTTGAGTTCTCAATTATTTTATCATTTATGAGAATCTAATGAATGTTAAAAAAATATAAGTGCATGTTTAAAAAAATGTAATGTTCAACATGTAGGTACTTACTCGTAAGTACGAAAAATAAAAATAATCTAGCAGTATACAAAACTTGTCTCTACAATATTAGCAAAACCTTTTTGGTTCAATGTATACGTTTCTATAATAATATGATTATTAGAGCTTTGTCTTCAAATTTATCTTCAAATTTTAAATAAGTTTGAAAAAACAAAGTTATGTAAGGAAAACCTAAATAAATAAGGCCTCCGAGTATAATTTGGAAGACAAACAAGCTCGGGGAATAGAGGTATCAATCTCGTACTGCAATTTGTAATGTAATTTGTTATAGTTTTTGTTTAAGTTAAAATTAGATAATAATTTGTATTTTTTTCTAGTTTGTAATGTTACTATTCGTATTTTAAAAAAGACCAGCCCGCTCAGTTTTTTTCGCTGGACCTTCTCAGTGTGTGGCCGCGATGCCAATCCGAGTTTATAAAAATGTCAACGCACACAAGTACCACTTGTATGGTCCATTCCGTGTAAAAACAGTAAACAATTTTGCTATTGTTTAGGTCCTATTGAGCAATAAAAAAAATTATCTTCACGCCCATATCCCCGAAGAGGTAGGCAGAGGTACAACCAAGGCACCCACGACTAGCCGAAGACACTAAGTCCCACAATGTGATAGGTGGCAAGCCTATCGCCAACCGGGCACATTTCCAATCCCGATCAACATTTTTTTATTAGAAAATTCGAAAAATCCAATTTTCTTTTTGTTGGCCGACCCGGGATTCGAACCCGGGACCTCATGCAATCAAATCCAACACCCGGACCGCTAGACCACAGAGGCGGCTATTGTTTAGGACTTAGGTCCTATTGAGCAATAAATTCTGACATTTTCTTATGATAATGGAAGGCAAACAAGCAGACCGATTTCTTGATGGTAAGAAATTCAACACTTAGAAACACCCACAGTGTTAGGTTATTTTCGTTACGGAATTTCTCGATTTGGTCTCCACGCTCAAGGCCCAAGATAAAAGCTATGTAATAGCTTAAAAATGAAAGAATTGAAATTGGAACTGCTTTCGACAATTTGCGACGTGTTGCAAATATGTCTTTCTGGATTGTGGACCAACGAGCAACGAGTTATGAATGAATTAGAAATGCGAAAAGCAACGACAGTTTGAATTGAACTAAAATAAAGTCACAAAGTTTCTTTTTTTTATGATATTGGAAGGCAAACAAGCAGACGGATTTCCTGATGATAAGAAATTCACGTCGCCTAAAGACACCAAAGGTGGTGATAGTGCGTTGCCAACCTGAGGCCACTACCACCTAGTCAGCAGTCAGTCAAGTCAGTGCAGTCAGTTCTGCAGAATAATTAGAGTGTCATCCTATCCTATTAATATTATAAATGCGAAAGTTTGTAAGTTTATTTGTTTGTTTGTTACTCTTTCACGCTAAAACCGCTAAACCGAGTTTCATGAAATTTAGCACACACATATAGGGTAATTTGGATTAACACATAGGATAGTTTTTAGCCCAAAAAATGTTCCTGTCGGACCATTAACCACGCGGGCAATGCCGCGGGAAACAGCTAATTGAATATGTTTTATAGTGATCAAACGGTTTTATTAGTTTCATTAATTTCAACGCTTTAAAAAAAAGAAAAGATATGGCAATAGGTACCCAATCCCCACTCGTGAATCTGTATGTCTACATAGAGCTCTTGGACGTCACCGTATTTTCATTGAAGCATGGAGCGCGATGGGTAATCTTGGTGTATATATTCTGGCCAGTCTTTTTACAACATCGTCTTCAATAAGGATATATCTCGATAGTAGAGGGTAAATTTAAATATTCACCATCCACTGATGGGGTCTGCAAGGTCAGATGGAAGGAATCAAAACAAAATGGTGATCTGAAACTAAACATGGCTAAAACCATGCACATGGCATGTAGCTCCTTGGATAATATCTTGTCTGTACAAGTTGGCAAAAATGACATACCTATACGATTCCAATTTCCAATTCGCATGAGATCGAGATTCAAGAGTAACCCTACAGTTAGCGTAACTGAGATCTCTAGGGTTACTCTTGAAGCTCAATTTATGCAGTACTAGCTGCTACCTGCGGCTTCGCCCGCGTCTTCACAGAAACCCGGTGTGCGATCGGGATTAAAAATAGCCTATATGTTAATCCAGGTCACAATCTGTTTGTCTTGTCTTCCAAATTTCAGACAAATCCGTTCAGCCATTCGAGCGTGAAAGAGTAACAAACATCCATACATACATACTTACAAACTTTCGCATTTATAATATTAATAGGATTGGAAATTAGAAACGAGTATGTAATTGTAGATATCTACTTTTAAACTCAATGCTGACGAATAATTAACAGTTAATAGTGAACAATTAATTATTTTATCGGATTTGTTGAATTAATTTGTAACTAGCGGCCCGCCCCGGCTTTCCACGTTTATGAAATATACATAATATAAACCTTCCTCTTCAATCACATTGTTTTAGACTAGTATGTAGTGATTAAATGTTACTTATGCGATAGTACAGTGTTCAAAAGTACCGATAATAACATTTACGATTCCAATTTCCAATTTGCCTGATATCAAGATCGAAGAGTAGGTAACCCTACTGATAAAGGTACCTTTCGGTAAAGGAATTACCATATCGTTACTTTGGTAACGAAATCCGAGTCTGTTTTTGCAGTTTTTCTGTTCATAAATTATTTACAGGTAATTAAGTACCAAGGAAGTAACTGTTTTTCCTGTTTTTTTTTTATAATAAAAACCCTACTGTTCTTCGAACATCTTTTGACATTGGTCATCTTAGCCCGAATATTTTCAGCTTGAACAAAGTAGTGTGAGTTAACTGGTGTCGTTTCTGGGTCTAAAATGCCGGATAGGTCTATTAAGCCGTTATTAGCAATGTCCGTTTAAATAAATAGTAAACCCTACCCTAGCCAAGCCACACATATTGAATCTAACTCCGAAGTAAGCAAATTATTTGAATTTTCTTCCTAACTTAGTCGTTTGAAAGATAGACATTGACAAAGTCATACAGGACAGGGTTCCTTTTAACTTCTAAAATGAAGAGTGAAAAACCTTAAAAAATATGTGCTGCAGTTTTCAATATAAACTTAGGTACAACGAAATTTAGTTTAAGGAAGATGTAGTGAGTGTGTGAGATACTTAAAGCATCTTTTCAAAAACTGCAAATGTAGAATAAAAGTATCTTCACGCCCATATCCCCGAAGAGGTAGGCAGAGGCACGACCAGGGCGCCCACGAACGTAACTTTGTATTTACTACAAATACTGTGAAAAACAAAGTATTTTCGGCTCATGCACAATTGTAGTGGTACCTATTATGTGACCTTAAAAATATTACTTGCTACTTTCAATATACGAGTATGTTATTAGATCCCTAATTTAATCATGCTGCTAGGGGACACAAGGACGAGTCCGACCCGCACTTAGCCTCATTTTTTTTTAAAAGTATACTTTCCAGTATTTTTTCTTAACGGTTTTGCTCAAGGTACATAATTATATTTTTAAATCATCTTTTGTAGTCTTATAACCTTTCGAAATTCAAAAACTTGTGACTACCCATAATTGCTTAAGTGCAAAGTTGTTTGGTATGTCGATCGATATATTTATTACAATTTACATAATCATAAGATAATTGCGATCTTGAAGGTAGCAAAAAAGGTCCACAAGTTAATAATATTAAGGTTTTGTGACCTTTAACTTTAGTAATATTGTAACCTTAAGTGGAGTAAGTAAAGGGCCAATAGTTTCGTGGACAGGGTAGATGCCATAGTGTGTGTGTGTGTGTGTGTGTGTGTGTGTGTGTGTGTGTGTGCGTGCGTGCGTGCGTGTGTGTGTGTGTGTGTGTACATTAGGATTCTTTGTGTTTTAGAAGTTGCGATTTCGTTCGTGTGGGATTAAGTTTTTGAATTTTCTTCGGAGGGTTCCGTAGAAGCTGCTATAGGTCAAGGGTATGTCTTATTGAAAGTAACAAAATTTGACTAGATTTCCCTAAATACCTTGTGCGTGTGATTATTCGCTGAACTCTCACATAATTGCCCATAGATTTCCGTAGCTCTCTCATTTCGAAAGCATTTATTATATTTCTGACACATCTAACCCACGCTTTGTCAAAGTAACGTTGGAATAAGCAAGTTATATTTGGAATTTTGAAAATGTGCTAAATCACTAAATTGATACCAAACTGTAATGTATCGTGGATTTCTCCAAAAAATTTTTTTTTTTGTTTTAAAAGTGAGTGTGTCCAGTAACACAAATATTACTTTTGACTTTGGAAGTGTCTGTCTTTCGTTTTGACAAAAAATGGTTATAAAAATTCGTAATAACTAACACTCTGCGTGTATAGAATTGATGAAAAAGGTCCATGTATTAGAAGCTTCTTTAAGTATATATTTTTTAAGTGTAAACTTCTTTAGCGGCGTTGCGCACTTTTTTTTGGAATGATTTGGATTGAATGATGCGCAATGGATAATACGTCGCAATATACCTACCATAACATTCTCACAGATAGCAGATACGTATAATATCAACAGGTCAACAGACAAACAAGCTAAATAGACGAGCAATGTTCGATGTACAGAATATGACGACGCCGTCTTGTGGTCTTACTTTTTCGAGTTTTTGTCAAGCCAAACGCAGGTTGTTGATATGAAAATAGTGTTTGTGCATAAATGATAGTACTTTCATACTGATAATTAAAGCAATTCGTGCAAAATGATTCCCTAATCATTCCAAAATATCAAAAAAAAACGTTAATATTCAAGTTTTCACTTCTGCCGGCACTCCCGGAGTGCAACCCGTCTTTTTTAATTTTTAAATTGTAAAGATGTCCACAGAATACATCTATATTTGTCAAATTGCAACTTGTAGTGCTAATGTTTTTAAAATAATGTGACTGTAGGTACCTAAAAACAGACGGACTGACGGAATCAGAATCGGAAAAATCTTTATTCACGCGAAACATACAGGTAGTGGGTACTTGTGCTTGTTGACATTTTTATAAACTACCGCCGGATCGGAATCGAGGCTACACACTGTGAAGCTCCGGTGAAAGAAACTCATCGTTCTTGTCTTTTGGAGAAACGTGACGTTTTCCGGTTCGGAGGGTAAGGTAGCCGGTAAACTTACTTTTGCTCGAGGCCTAACATCCCGGCCTCAGGTTGGCAACGCACCATTACCACCTTTGGTGTCTCTAGGCGGCGTGAATTTCTTAACATCAGGAAATCCGTGTGCTTGTTTGCCTTCCAATATCATAAAAAAAAATACCCGTCTCTACATTTGTCTTGTACCATTTGGCTAAGGAACCCT
>NJDC01004417.1:24091-40236 GCA_002245475.1 Calephelis virginiensis
CACACACACACACACACACACACACACACACACACACACACACACACACACGTCAAACTTATAACACCCCTCGTTTTGCGTCGGGGGTTAACAATGAATCCCCATTTTGCAAACAATGACAAATCGCATCACGCCTGAACGAATGAACCGATTTTGTTGTATTGGTTAATATCAGGAGAAGGTTCACATGAACAGAAAAACTGGGAAAATTGCAAGGAAAATGGGAAAAACTTTACTTTCATTTGTCCCATACACAAACTGTTTTAGTAATATAAAGCGACACAAAGTTCGCCCGGTCGGCTAGTCTACAATAAAATAAAAGACCGTCTCCGGAATCTGCGTGTTTGTATGTAATGTGGAATATGAAAATGTGGAAGAGACAACACGAAGATAAATCCAAATAAAATTATTTAATTTGCATTTTTCTGCCAAAAAAAAGGAATACGTATTATAGCGTGACAAAACAGGAAAATTAGTGCGCTTTGAATGAATTGGACTTACCGGAAGTATCCAGTTTCACACAACACACACCACTAAACTGTTTTATTAGCACCAATAATACACACACTACTAAGCACTCAACGTACGTTCCGCTTCGTAACCGAAGCATCATCAGGAGAATTCGACCTTCGTGAAGTGCCATAATACGTATACATTTTTTGGCAGAAAATTGCTAATTAAATAATTTCATTTGGATTTGAGTATGGATTTCCACAAAGTAAGGCCTTCTTCTATCAACATAACGATGTTTTTTTTATGAGATAGGTAAAATAGCGAAAAAGCACACGGTATTGGTAAATTAAACTTAATAATTAAAGTTAAACATTTACGAGCTTTTACGAGCAAAACCTTTTACCAGCTGCCTGGCAGAAAGGAAGATCTTCTATATTATGTATGTAAGTGGTTATGCCATTTTTGAATCTAGCTGCCTATTTGGAAATTACTAATATGCCTTATCCCTGTTAGGTAAATCAGTGATTCCCAAAAAGGAATCCTAAGTAGGAAAACATTCTAAATCACGAGTCATGTCTATCTCAAACAACCTTGTTTAGATAAGACCACAACAATGTTGCTGATAACCTTCTTAACCTGTAAAATTATGGTTAGACAATTATCTAAATGCTGGTATTATCATTTCTAAACCTAAGGTTTGCAAATAGTTTACTGACTTATAAGTAAAAATTAAATGAGTTTTATTAATTCATAACATCATCTACGTCATGAACTAGTTGTCAATGGATAGGTTTTGTATGTATTTATCATAAAGCTAATTATTATATTATATTAAGCTATCCTTGTAAGGTGTAAACTCCACTATCAACATAGCTTTATGTTTTAGCTAATTTAAGTATATTTTCATTGGCTAGCGTAGGTACACGTCTATCGTCACCGGCCATCTACGAGGGTCAAGTCCCGATACTGATAGGTATTTATGTGATGTCAGTGTTTCTGGGGGCTAGGTGATTACAAGTTTTTGTCGATAGCTTTAAAACTCTTTGTATTAATTTTGTTGACTGGCACCCTTGTCATACGCATGTAGGATAAGATCAATCCGGTGGCAGTGGGCCTAATAATTCAATTGAAACAACTCGAAATCTTAATTCATCCTCTAATATCTTTAAACTAATGCTTAAGTAATCTGTAACTGAATATAACAAATCTATTGAATCTATCTTTGTTGATTTAAATGATTTAAAAATTTCTTAAGTTACTTAAAACAAAAACAAAAAAAAACGACAGACTTGTGAGGCTATTAAATTAAAATTACTGCATCAATAATTAATGACATACACCTCAATTAGCCATAAAAATTAATTGGTATATATATCTGATGGTATAATTTTTGATCTGATAAAACAAAGCAAAGTAGTTGGTTATTTTTTTCAATCGGCAGCACTTCTAACCCTTGAACCTTCGATCTGTTTCTGTTCTACCTACTTTCAACAATTTTTTTGTATAATAATAATAGATATATTTGTATAATAATAATTCACGTTCATGGAAGCAAACTATTGCGTACTAAGCAAATAGGATTTACCAAAGTTTGTCCAACCTTTTATGCAGGTGTGGAGCTATTGAAAAATGTGTAATTTAAAGCCTGGAAAAACTCACAAGATGCTCTAGACGTATTGTGTTACCTCATTAAAGCTTTTGACTGTGTTCATCATAATAATTTGATCATAAAATTTCGCCATTATGGTACGAGTATTAAAAACAAAGCTATTGATGTCATTGTCTAACATTTGAACATAAAGATTCAAAGAGTTAAGATGAATGATAAAACCATTTCAGGTTTTGCAGTTACGATTGGCGTACGGCAAGGCTCTACACTTGATCCATTTTTATTTGTAATATTTATAAATGACTTACGTTATTACGGATTAAATAAGAATAACGATGATATTGTATTGTTCGAGGGTATTACCTCGCTTCAATTTGAACTGAAAAGACAAATGCAAAAGTATGAAGAAGTTTTACAAGGTGATAGAGTTTCACATCAACTCGCCAAGATTGGTATCACCGCCTTACCTATTCCAGCCGCCATAACGTCAGTGCTTGCCATTGACGTGTTCCGGTGTAAGATAGCCGGTAAATTTACTTTTGTTCGAGGTCTAAAATCCCGGCCTCATGTTGGCAACGCTGAACGCACTAGTCACTAGTCGCCTGCTTGTTTGCATTGTTCCAATATCATAAAAAAAGAAGTGAACAATGCAATATCAAAAGTCGTATTTTAACAATATTCTTAAGTTTTTGATGGCAAATGTTGGGTAACCAATGTGCAACGGAATAAATGTTCTTTGAACCTAGCAGAGTCCTCTGTGTTCTTATGATTATTGACAAAAAGTTAGAATGCTCCTCGTGTTGAAATTGTTAAATACCATTAAGTAATTCAGGGTATTTGGAATGCTAAAACCAAGAATGTTAGCGGATATTCAATCTGAGGCCGAATATTGAGTCCGGGTATTTTAGCTATTTTCTCAGTTTTGATATCTTAAGGCTCTACGTAGAGCTGTAAGGGCTATTTATGATCATAATGCAAGGTATTCCTGGCAGGAAAACTTTGACAAATAAACTTTAACTACAATACATTCATGAGAATATCATGTATGTTAAAATAAACATTAACATATTGAATAATGGTGATCACAATTCAAACTCAAAGAATGAAAATGCTTGACAGTATAAAAAATTTTGTCTTTATAATTATATATAAATATAATTCGCCTCTGTGGTCTAACGGTTCAGTTGTTGGACTTGACTGCATGAGGTCTTGGGTTCAAATTCCGGGACGGTCAACAAAAATAATATTTGGTTTTTCAAATTTTCTAATAATAATAAAATATTGTTCGGGAATGGATATGTGCCCGGTTGGCGATAGGCTTGCCACCTATCACATTGTGGGACTTAGTATCTTTGGCTAGTCAATGCCTCTGGTTGTGCCTCTGTCTACCTCTTTGGGGATATGGGCGTGAAGATACTTACTTAATTTTTTCGTAGAACAATGTATACCTAAGTTTCTATAATAAGCTGCAATAACATGAGAGATATGCCCACAAATTTCTAAATGTGTGTCAACTTATGTAAGAAAGGGTATTTCCGAATATTTACAAGACACGCTTGGGTACAGCTCCTTCAATTGTGAATTATAGCAATTTCGCTGATTTGTAATATTTTTATAGAAGTTTCTATTGTAAATGTTTGTGTTGTATTTTTGAAACTGTAAAAACCGGCTTCGATTTCAATAATTAAATTATCTACGTACACAAAAAAATATTTTCCTCGATTTTCTTGTGATTACATCATTAGATTCAGCCTTAGTGGCAAAGGGAACACCTCAGAAGTACACTCTACCAAAAAAAATGGTTGCCTGTAAAGTCGGTTTTACGGGCAAAGATTTTGCGTGACAACGTCTTTTTCTCGGTAGAATATTTATTGATATGAATATTATTAAATTGCACAATAGGAACAAGGAATTGAATGAAAATAAGTAATGCACAAATTTTAACTATAGAAATATATTTTGTTTACGAAAACAATGTACCGGTCCGGCGGGCCTCTCTCTCGTTCGGTGACTCATCGTCACAGACGTGAGCGGGCGTTACACTTTTTCAAGAGTGACTTCGAGCCACAACCTAATTTAAGACGTTGTCACGTCAAAAAATTGTGCGGAGATGACGTAGAAATCGGTTAACAAAAAAATAGTAGTTAAATACATTACCTCGTCTTTTTTTTTGACGAGGCATATTGCTTTACTCAAGCTCAATTGTTTATATTCCGGGGCAATGAGGAAATACACGATACACTAAGTTCTTTATCACTAAGCTTTACTATTTTACTATGGTAAAACCCCAACTCCAAATTTTATTAATTTATTCAACGTAGATATACAATACACTCATCGACGTCATAATATAATACTGTATCAAATTTCTTAAAAATTAACAGAAAGAAAAATACTAGGTTACATTAATATTTTCGCGTAATAAGATCAATCTTTAGTTTCAATATAATTTAAGCTGACAACATTATTAATTTTAATTAAAAATTAGATTCTTAAAAAATCATTATATTATTTAAATAAAAGAACGAATTCATAGAATGTTAAAATATAAATTAAACGAAATAATTTGGTAAAAAGTGAAAAAAGTAAATTAATTGCAATAAAAATCTAGATGCAATACTATTTAATTACAAATAATTGTTAAAGTCAATTAATTACAAATTCCTTTAGAATTTGAGACAAACATCAGACTGATACAAAAAAAGTAATGCGTAAACTAATGACGCACAAAATAAAATATTACTACTACTACTACATACTAATAGCATGTTAGCTATTAGTCTTATGAAAAAAAATTAAATGTCGTGTTAGTTAAATTTAAATATTTTATATACTCGTATGAATAAATTAATGTTAAGAAAGTCGAATTTGTTTTTTTATTGACAAAAAAATATGAAATAGGCCATTTTTTCTTAATCTAGTAATGTAAATACTATATTTTCAAAATTCAAACTGATTACAGAATTGAATATTTTCGTTACATTCTGTATCTACATTAGCTTTGTATCAAAAAATATAATTATATTCGGTTGGTAGATAATACTTCTGATAATACTAAGAGCTTTATTTAAAATATCCATATACTTAATTATATGCAGGCAAAACAATAATTTAGAACAGATTGCCCTAAGCCCTCACATACAAGTGAACCCATGTTTCTCCCTATTTCATCACAATATTACAATGTAACGTACATTCGAAGTTTTAGAAGTTAAATATTGTTCAATGGAACTTACTTCAATTGTATATGTTCATTGTCATTTATCGTTTGGACGGTATTACAGTAACAAATACCATTTTCTGCTAATTATTGAAAGCGTTCTGAATTGTATTTCGTCAAATCTACCAGATCATCCATTGCTTTAATATAATTTTGAATTTCTTTTTGAGATAGTTCATATTGGCAGTTTGTATAGAAAATATTTTAATTCAAACGATATTTTATTAATACAATTAATACAATATTTTAATTCGTTCTGCAACAGACATTGTTTCATATTTAAGATTCAATTTGGTAAAAATTCATTTTCTCATTAATTTCGTTTCTATTTTTACGAAAAACTAGCGGCCTTCCCCGGCTTCGCACGGTTATGAAATATACATATAAACGTTCCTATTCAATCACTTTATCTATTAAAAAACGTGGGTTTCACTTCGGGAGTGCCGGCAGAAGAGAAAACTTGAATATTAACGTTGTGCATTTTTCATTTTTTAGAATGGTTAGGGAATAATTTTGCACGAATTGCTTTAATTATTAGTATGAAAGTTCTATCATTTACGTGGTATAATACAATGGTCTTGTGCTTAATCGGACATTTTTGGATACGGAAAATGTACTAGTACACCTTATTAGTACTATTAGTACCTACCTATTAGTACTATGTGCTAAACCACGAAACTTCAGTACGCTACCTACTAGTACGGCCACTTCATAATTTACCTCGGCCAATTAAAATAGTATTACTTATGAGATAAAACATGATGAAAAAATTTAATTTTCTAAACTTATACCTTTGTGGCGAATCTATACAAATATTTATCTTTTTATGTATATATTTCACGCATATAAACACATACAAACATACATAGATTACATTGGTATATACAACACAAAAGTACACAATATTATCGAGTTTAACGCGCTCTGGAATGTAAGGTACCTAGCCCGGCGAGTCACCAGGCAGCGTCTCCGATGTCTCACTATCGCCAGTCTCGATTGACCATAACGCGAGGCACCCGTGTCGCTCATTTGTATAATAAACTAGTAACTAGTACGTAAACGTGCGACCGGTTTATTAAAGCTTACCAAGTAAAGATAGTGGCTTTTAGTTTTGTTGTTCCCGAATCGACCCACACCTACATAATTCAATTCAATATAATATATATGTGTAGGTATATCGATTTTCCTTCTACTATTATTTCCTTTGTTAAACTTACAACTTTCGAAAATAGCTAAACTTCTTCACAATGTTGCACTGTAATTTCTATTAACTGAGAAACTATAATATAAATACACCAACAGTTCGCAAACAAATTAAAAGATGGTGTACTAAACTAATATCTATTTTATCTACCACAAACTGCAAAGCATTCAAAGCAAGAAACAGTTTTCACTTTACAGAACAATTATTTATTATTTTAACGCCCATATCCCCGAAAGGGTTGGCAGAGGCACAACCAAGGCACCCACGATTAGCCGAAGACACTAAGTCCCACAATGTGATAGGTAACAAGCCTATCGCCAAACGGGCACATATCCAATCCCGGGCAACATTATTTTATTAGAAAATTGAAAATATACAATATCTATTTTTTTTGTTGCCCGATCCGGGAATTGAACCCGGGACCTCAACAAGTCAAGTCCGACGCCGGACCGTTAGACCATAGACACAATTATTTAATACTGCAGAATAACGCGAGAGACCGAATCGCAGTAGTTTTTGCGATTGTTTTACACTTACTTGTACTGTTCGGAAATATGTAAGCAAAACAAAAATAGCAATGAATCTTCTGACGTTCTGACATTCTGACGTGAAATTAGAAGTTTTACCCATTCCAAAAAAAGTACGCAACGCCGCTAAAGAAGTTTTCACTTCAAAAACCGCATCAAAATCCGTTGCGTAGTTTTAAAGATTTAGGCATACAAAGGGACAGAGGAAGTGATTTTATACTATGTAGTGATGTAATTTTCTTATTCTTCATCAAACAGTTGGCTTTCCTATTTCTAGATCAAGTTTGCTTATTAGGATTGCTAGAGATTTGACATGATACAACGTTGTTATAAAGTTTATATGTTAAGCACAAAGCTCTTGGTGTCATTTTCTCACATTTGAATAAAAGGAATCATAGAGTTCAGATAAATGATAAAACCATTTCAGGTTCTGCAGTTACGATTGGCGTACCGCAAGGCTCTACTCTTTGTCCATTTTCATTTGTAATGCATATTCATATATAACCATGACTCATTATTACGGAATTATTAAGGATAACGACGATATTGTTTTTTTCGTGGGCATTACTTTGCTTCTAATTCAAGTGAAAAGGCAAATTCAAAAGTATGACGAGGTTTTACAACGTGGTAGAGTTTTGCAGAAAATCGCCCGGATTGGTACGTACTGACCGCCTTACCTGTTCCTGACGTCTTCATTTTCATTTTATAACAATAAAAAGTGAAGTTTTGATGTAGTTATTAGGTCAGTGATGGCATCTTAGGTCTTAGGAATCAGTTCGAGCTCGTCGCTGCGCTGTCTAGTCAAATTTGTCGATTATGCACTGTATACGTATATATTGTCACACATATCAACCACATTTTAGAATTGTGAACAGTCATCTCACTTTTGAAGATTGAAGAAACATTACTTTTCATTGACACAAAATTAATAATAATTGTGCCTATTTTAGTTTTACATACCTACTAATTATATTTATATTTTATTTGTTCTAAGTTTAGCTATAATCGTTTTTGATGTATGTACAACATCTTCATTTTTTTGATTGGCTGGAAGAAATTTCTGTAATTAGAGATAATCTCGCCTTTTGCGCACTTTTAGTTGTCCTGTTGTCTATAAATTTTGCTTTTTGTTTGCAATAAAGATTAAATAAATAAAAAAGAATTGGCAAAATTGGTCCATCCGTTCATGCGTGTTGCGATAACCAAGGAAATTAAGGATTCATTTTTAAATACATCACCTCAACCAAGCTGGGCTTGGTCGCTAGTGTTTTATTTACAAAAAATACCTATTTTAAACCTTACTGTTAAAATATGAGATTGTGTCACAAGTCAGAATCATTTGTGTGCGAGTTCACTGATACTTGATTAATATAAAACTATTATAGTGCAGCAAGGACGACAGGAACGTCCCGTAATATATTCTAAATCTATTAATAAGTAATTGAAGGTTAACAGAAGAAACTTGGTAAAAAATATTAAACTTCCTTAAGACGCTGCATTCTTTATGAAATGGTTGTGGTATGTACTATGTTTAACCACAAATATTTCCTTATAAGGTGTGGTTTAATGTTTAGGTATTCCGTATTGGAAAAAATATAGTTACTAAACATCATCTGTACACCCGCGATTTCGAGTTGGTTGAGTAGATAGCGTACACACCTAACCACACCGACCAACCGCGAGGCTCGGGTTCGATTCCTGACGCAGGCAGGCATTTGTGTGATGAACATTTAGATGTCTGCATTTTCTGGGTCTGGGTATTAATTAAATTTATTCTGGTATCTATTTAAGTATTATATGTATTAATATCGTTGACTAACACCCATAACACAAGCTTATAATCTGCTTAAACTTTGGGGTTAGGTTCAATTTGTGTAACTTTTCTAGGGATATTTTTTTATTTAATTATTAGTACAGATTTATTAAAATCGGTCCAGATGTTTAGCGATGAAAGCGTAACAGAAAAATAGACAGACTTTCGCGTTTATAATAAGTATGGACTTAAACTTTATATAAAAATAGTCTAAAGCTGCGGCTTCACCTTTTCTTATTTTTCAATGAATTCCTCTGCTCTCGACTGATAGACTTTGGCTTTTTAGAATGAAAGGCAAACACAAAAACAGATTTTTAGGTTATAAGAAATACAATGTGGGCGTGAAGATACTTTAAGAAATACAAACACATCGCATATAGAAATTAAAGGATAAACTTCCCAATTATATGAAAGAACTTCCAATTAGTACATTTAATGTGTTAAATGTAAATTAAATAAAAAGGGTTATTATACCATTGCTGAATATTTAGCTAGTAAGGCCGCTTGGGATTAATTTCTCTTTGTGCCAATCTCTTATAAATATAATGGATCATTACATTAATTATTGTATACGTATTCTAAAATAAGGAAAAAAGACAAACCCGCTGAGTTTCTTGCTGGATCTGCTCAGTGCGAGGCCGCGTTCCGATCCGGTGGTAGATTTGTTATTATATAGACGCGTCAGATTAGGTTAACGTGAAATAAATATAATTTTGAATGTTTTTTGTGGATAGTTCACACCAGAGGTCCTCAAAGTTGTATTCTTCATTCTTATTTAAAAAAAAGTATATTCACGCCCATATCCCTAGAGGGTTAGGCAGAGGCACAATCAGGGCACCAACGACAAGCTGAAGACACTAAGTCCCTCAATGTGATAGGTCAAGCCTGTTGTCAGCCGGTCACATGATTTTCAATTCCGGTCATTATTATTTTTAACACGCGACGCCAAACGAGGGGTATTATAAGTTTGACGCGTCTGTATGTGTGTCTGTCTGTGGCATCGTAGCTCTTCAGAGTATGGACGAATTTTGATGTGGTTTTTTTATTTGAAAGCTAACGTGGTCGAGATAGTTTTTAGCTCTCTCCATAACAGAAACACCTATGCGAAAAATGCAAGATGTCTTCCTAGAAGCTTGGAGCCATCACGGGGTTGTTAAGAATTACCTAACACTCCAAAACCATGAGACTGAAAGATATGGATATTATGGATGATAAATACTTCTTGTTAACCGTAATCAAATATCATATTTCTATCATTCTAAATCATAGTTTTAATTAACCTACAGTAATAAAAGGCAGATGAGGGTGCCGTATTAGTAACATTCAAATTAAAATAAATATTCTCATCCAAAAGCTACATATTATAATGCTAAGAACCATCTCTATTACGTCATCTTCCAAACAAAAAAAAAATCACATCGGAATTGGTCTATCCGATCAAAAGTTATAATGCCACAGACACGTCAAATTTATTATATTTTCTTCTTCTTTCATCGGGGGTTAATATATTTTGTATAGCCGCCTAATCTGTGTATTTGGTCTTTTTTTTGAGATATGAAATTAATAATAGAAAATTTATAAAATGTTGAAATGTTTAATCTTTTTTTATTACTTCTTATAAAACAGTCCACTGACCTACGTATTTTTCTGTCTGTTCACAATAAATTCAAAAACTGCTTAACGTATATTCATATAGTTTTCATCAAAACATATACCGTCTTATTAATAAATATGGACTAATGTAGGAGTAAAATTAAGGTGATCTTATAATATGTCACATTGTAATAAAGACTAACACCAGGTTGTAGGAGTACTTTACTCCTTATTTATTAATAAGATGGATAGTGAATCCCGAATAAGGTTTAAATGTCCAATTAGTTAATATAGTGTGTTTTTTTATCTGATAAAACAGTAAACTAATACATGTCTTGATGCCAAGATATAATCGTGGTCTATACATACTAGATGTTATGGGTGCGTCACTCACCGTGTCTCAGGTGTTAGGTCTTATGTGTAATTATATCGGTTACCCTAATTTTTGGGATGGAACACGACAATGATACTGCTATCTTGGCAGAAGAAATAGGCGTGAAACCTAAGTATTAAAATTTGTATAACCGCCTCGTTGGTCGAAGGTTAAATGTATACGCCTTACTTCATACATTATCCGTGTGGCTTGGGTTCAATTTCAAATGGGTATTTTATTACTTGTCGTATTTGTCTGTAGCTATATCTTTTCTTCATGGTTAGAATAACTCTTTTTTTATGATATTGGGAGGTCAACAAGACGACGGTCTTCCTGAAGGTAAGAAATTCACGCCGCCTAGAGACACCATACGTGGTAATGGTACATTGCCAACCTGAGGCCGGAGTGCTAGGCCTCGAGCAGCAGTTAGTTTACCGGCTACCTTAACCTCCGAATCGGAGACCGTCAACGGCAAACATTGACGTCATGGCGGCTGCAATAGGTAAGACAGTGGTACCTAGGGCGAACTTTTTATTCTTCCGGGAGAGTCGCTGTGAAACTTTACCATGTAGTAGGATGTCATGGTATTGGTAACGGTAAGCTTATGCTCGCCTATTACGAGCTGCCTGGCAGGAAGGCAGATGGCCTATTCTGCAAAGGAGCCCGGACTAACACGGGGAAAACTTAAACAAAGGTGTTGGCCGCAGCTTCTCGTGCATTCTACAATATTATTAAGTAATATTAACGTGTAAGTTTTTCAATCACAGGTTGCCAAACAATGATAAACATTTTTTTTAAAAGAAAAAGTACTTCACGCCAATATCCACGAAGATGTAGACAGACGCACAACCAGGGCACCCACGTCTAGCCGAACACACTAAGTCCCACAATGTGATAGGTGGCAAGCCTATCGCCAACCGGGCACATATCCAATCCCGAGCAACATTTTTTTTATTAGAAAATTTAAAAAATCAAATTTTCTTTTTGTTGCCCGACCCGGGACTCGAACCCGGGACCTCATGCAGTCAAGTCCAACAACTGAACAGCTAGACCACAGAGAGATATGAACATAAATTAGTCGAGTCAAGACGCAAGTTGTAGCTAGTTCAAATACCAGTTTGAGAACCTCTGGTTTAGAGCAACTCTTATCCATATCGTAACATTTAATGTCATATCTGATCAGACCGTTTTTGTTAACATTACAAGTCGGAAGTCTTAGAGCTTTTTGCGGCTTTTGTGTATTAGTGTTAGTGTAATATAGTGATTGTGTACTTTTATCGGTGAGTTTGTGTTCCTCTAAAGTCTAAACGGTATTATCTATTAATTTAAATATTAATTTTGATTATAGGAAAATAGGATTTCTTATTACTTATTATGACAAGTCGCTTAAAATCACGTAGACACCTAAGATGTTAAAAGTGCGTTGACAACTTAAGGTTGGGTTGTTAAGCCTCTTCCTTATGTTTTCCGTTTTAGGTCTAAAAAGTTAAAGGAATATTAAAAGGCAACTCTATAACTAAGTGTTAATCTATCTATATCTATATCTATATATATGTATAAAAATCAATAGCTGTTCGTTAGTCTCGCTAAAACTCGAAAACGGCTGAACCGATTTAGCTAATTTTGGCTTTGAATTATTTGTTCAAGTCCAGGGAAGGTTTAAAAGATAAGGAAAAGGCTAAAAAAAAATGCGAGGAAACTAGGAAAAAAGTTTTCCCGGACAAACTGAACGGGTGGAACGAAGTTCGCCGGGAAAGCTAGTTATTTATAAAAAAGTTGGAAAGAATGGTGTAAACAGATTGTCATCGTGGCCGATCCGATTTATTTTATATCGGCTGCTAAGACAATCTGTGTATTTGTCTGTTTTTACATTACTGAAAAACTATGAAGTAAATAAAGATGAGGTAAAGCAATGCAATAAGATAGATTAGATAATGGTCCCACAGGATAATTTTTTCAAATGTGTGCCAAATTTCAAAAAAATGGGTTTTTTGCGTGAAGGAGTAACAACCAAACATACAAACTATCGCATTAATAATGTTAATAGGATTCACTAAAATAAACATTTAGATATATATTTTTGCCTTTGACCGTCAGGGGTCGATTCGCGATAGAGAATGTACATACTTATTTAAATTAAGGGCAACATATAAGATAATTATTATCTGTGTCTGAAGTTTATTTTTAGACACTGTCCTGTCCGAATTATAGGTATATTGATTTTTTCTTTGAATTTTGTACCTAAAAACCAAGAGTGATAGAGAATTATTTTTATTAGAAGACATGCAAAAACTGACATAGGTATGTTGTCTTATAATAACTATGAATATTGCTTTTTTTTTCCTGACATCCTGACAATAGATTTGTCACAACAAAAAAGAATTGACAAACCTGGTATTTTTATACATACGCATAGACTAGCTGACCATGCGTTTGTATATAGGGAAAATTGAAGTATTATTTTCCCTGCAATTTCCCCAGGTTTTCCCTTTAGATGATGACAGTGGAATTACTGGCAAAATAGGGATTCATTTTTATATCTAAGAAGATAATATTTAAGTTATCAATAAATTATATAATTGTTACATTTAGATTACCTCGGCAATACCTATAATATACCTAAATCTGCTGCTATAACGTCAGTGTTGTACACAGTGTTCCAAAGTAGCCGGTAAACTTTTTCCTCAACTTAAGATTTTGACATCGCAACCTCAGGTTTACAACAGGCTATTACAGAACTATATATTATTTAAATTATGCGCTTTAGATTTACACTTACTCTTCTTACATTCTATACTTTTATTTTTAAATTGGCTGACTTAAGCTAAATGATTAAATATGTGTCATATCAACTCTATATAGATATCTTAAAAATGCACTCGAATTTCCGAAGCTTGACGAATATAGCCGAAGCGCATAATTTAAATAGTACTACTGCATACTACCTTTGGTTTCCTTGCTTGTAATTTTGCTAACAATCGTGGATGTTCTCGTAAAATTATTTTTTACTTCTTACGATCTGTAAATCCATCTGCATATCTGTCTTCCAATCCCGTTTTTGTCTTCCAAACATTTTCCTTGACAACAACAAATAATTCGAAATTAAATAATGTATTGTTTATATAGACATTTATTTTTCACACCAACGAAGACGCGGGTTGCATATAGTGGAGATACAAGTTTAAGAACCTTTGGTATAGAGCGAATCTTATCTATATCGCAAGTTTGACCGTATTAATTGATCACTTTTATTAACTTTTATATACCTACCTACTTGTACATGGCGAGACACAAGTGTCAAAGCTCTAGAAATGTTTTTGTGATACTTAGTATAAAAGCATCTTCACGCCCATATCCCCGAAGAGGTAGGCAGAGGCACAACCACGACCACGACGGTACCCACGACTAGCCGAAGATACTAAGTCCCACAATGTGATAGGTGGCAAGCCTATCGCCAACCGGGCACATATCCTATCCCGAGCAAAATTTTTTTCATTATAAAATTGGAAAAACCCAATTATCTTTTGTTGCCCGACCCGGGATTCGAACCCGGGACCTCATGCAGTCAAGTCCAACAACTGAACCGCTAGACCACAGAGGCGATACTTAGTATATAATACTTTAATGTGTCTATGTGTATGTCTATCGATAAATTTATATCCCTCGAGGGCACATCTGTGTATAATCGTCAAAGACCTCTGTCTGTACATTTGAAATTTGCGAGAAAAATGTTTTTTGAGGATTTAGTAGGAGTTTTTGTCTAAGTTGAATGTTGCAGTTTTACTGCGTTTAAGTTATTATAGCCTCTGTGGTCTAGCGGTCCGGTGTCGGACTTGGCTTCTTGAGGTCTCGGTTACGATCCCCGGGTCGGGAAACAGAAAAAAATAAGAAAGAAAGAAAGAAAAAATATTTATTTGCGGAATATGAGTGTTACAAAGATGTTACAAAATTATTTAAGCGTTCGCACATATTCTACCAACTCGTGGTGTGCAAATATTTTAAGAGGTTTTCAAATATTTATTTACTATTTACACACTGTTTTTTGTTTACTATTTACAAACATTTTTTAGAATGTGAATTAATTTATCCCTATCTACCGTAAACTAGCACCGTGTCCAAACCTAGCCAGACAGGAGAAGAAACGGAAAAACAAACTCCCCGGCATCCCATCATATTAGAAATACTTATTATTTATTCTTGTCTGCAAGAAAATCTTTGACACTATAATATGTTTTCTCTAAAAGTAAGTTGTTGTATATACCTTTTTTCGAAATTTATTTAAAAATGTTTATTTAAAAAATGTATATTTTTTATTTTCTATAAAAATAACGTTGACCGGGATTGAATATGTGCCCGGTTGGCGATAGCCTTGCCACCTATCTATCACATTGTCGGACTTAGTGTTTTTAGTTTGTCGTGGGTGCCCTGGTTGCACCTCTACCTACCGCTTCGTTATTGGGGCGTAAAGATAATTTTTCTAGGTACTGTTTTACTATAACATCTGATGAGCTCATTGCCACCTATCACATTGTGGGACTTAGGGTCTTCAGCTAGTCGTTGGTGCCCTGGTTGTGCTCTGCCTACCCCTTTAGGGATATGGTCTTGTGTATACTTACTTTTTGTCTATTTATTCAGAAAAAAAACGAATGAAATTTGTGTTGATTAATTTTCTATTATTTGTAAAAAGTCATCAAAATAAGTCAATTTTTTTAAATGATTGAAAGGCAGACGGATCATATCCAGTCAACGGTCCGCAGCCCATTTCGGGTGTCTAAAAAAAGTCCGCTCAATGGTCCCGACCCGATTTGGGCCTCGACTGCCGCACTCCATTCTTAATTTCAGTTTGTTCAAGTAAACTTCGTGTATGCAAATATTTTTTTTTAGTCTGTAGCAGAATGAACAACCCGTCGTATTAAAAAGTTTGAAGTATGTCAACATTGTAAAAAAAAATTCGGAACGAGTTGAGTTGGCATGATTTATTCATCCATTGCGATTTTTTCGAGTATGTGGTCGGTTAGTGACTTGAAAACAAAAAGTGATGTGAAAATGTGTTAGTTAAGTGTTAAAATTATATTTTGGTAAGTGATAAACAATTTTATAAAACACTACACATCATTTAACTAGTTTTACATAAAATTTAGCGATATTTAAGTCGGTCATGTATGTATGTATGTACCTGTGACGTAACGGCCCGCTCGATTTTAACTATTTCTAATTATATAGTAAATTATTCTTGTAAATAAAATTTGTAATATGCTTATATGACATATCTACAGATAAAATATATAAGTTTTATGAGTGTCTTCCACTAAATACTCCATTATAAGAGATAATAAGAGATTAAATAGCACGT
>NJDC01004417.1:40635-65190 GCA_002245475.1 Calephelis virginiensis
CATATCTACAGATAAAACATATAAGTTTTATGAGTGTCTTCGACTAAATACTCCATAATAAGAGATTAAATAGCACGTGACAGTTTTTCGAACATGCAAGAATTTAATTAATTAATTAATTTAATTGAGCTTGTGTTGTAAAATATTTGCATGGACATTGTTGTTTTTGTAATTGCATTCTGTTAAACGTTTCATGTTCTTTCGAGTAAAGTATATAGAAGGTAAATAAAACACGTTTTTTTTTAATAAGAAATGTTTTTCTTGGGAAAATTGGGAAAAAACACGGAAAGTTTTTTCATAATTTGTTTGTTGCAAATGGTTTTGAGGTTAAACATACACATTTTTACGTTATTACGTAGCTTAATTCTCAAGGATTCTAAAAATATATACATTTATATGTTTTTAATACATAAATCGAAAGATATCATCGTTATTCGCCAATTTTATTTTGCCGCCATTTTTTGCCAAACGTGCTGGCCATCGGGCGGGAAAATCGCTTTTGCTTCTGGACTGAAGACCGGTTATGATAGTAGGAATTCCACAGACGTCATTTATGTTATTAATGCTTTACAAATTGGTACAAAACAACAACGTGACATTTAAAAATATTCGAATTTCATTGGCACAGTGTAATTTTTGCGTCCTAGTACAGGGGCTTACCATGAACTCTTATAGCAGCATTGTTTCCATATTGCTAAATGTCCACTTATTATAGCAAATTTAAAGCATATGTTTCATCGACGTTGTATGACAGTACCTAATTTTAAAATAATATTGTTTTAAGAGTTCATGGCCCACATTCTATGCAATGATTATTTTAATGACTAATGTGTTGATAACACGTTTGGTTTATCCCTACTAATGTTATAAATCCGTAAGTGTGTTGATTTGCTTCTTCTTCTTTTTTAGTTTCAATAGATTGCACTAATAAATATAGCTGTTCTTTTAACATGCTATCAGTCAATTTTTCGAACTCGCTTAGAAGTCTTCTTCTTCTTTCTTTAAGTTTTCGCCTTTACGTTCGTATTTTGCCATTAGTCAAGTAGAAATTTGCATTAAATTTTATATGAATTATAATTAGTCATCAGTCATAAGTCGTCATTAAGTCATGTCAGGCTATTGGGTAAAGCGGTGGCCTCATTACTCAAGCTCATGTACCTAATGAGATTTGGCGGCAACGAGGAAATACACGATACGCTAATTTCTTCATGGTTATTTAATTTGTGCACTTACACTGAACAAAATTGTACAAAATGCCACCAAAATTGACTGATTTCACTCAATATCAACACGAAATTCAATAATTATGAAAAAACTTCGACCATCTTTTCTCTCGATGGCCCCAAAACTCGTTTAGAAGTCAGGATAACCTCAAATACGAGTGTAATCCAAAAGTTCGTGGCCTCACTTAGTAAACAAATGTTTATTATTTTTTAACTACCCCCATATTGAAGTTTTTTTATTCACTAGTAAGAGCGGTTACAGCTATTAGTATTTTTTTCATTATTTTTTGTCTACGGAAAGTCGTAACATTATCTCAGCGTGCGGTGATCAAAGAAAGGCTTAACTCCTAAGCAAAAATTATGAAGACATAGTCGAAACTTTAGGGGGATCTGCTCCATCAAGTTCGTGTGTAAAGCAGTGAGTGGCTAAAATAAACTGCGGCCAAGAGAGTATTGAAGACGAACCGCCACCACCCAGGAAAACGTGAATAAAATTGTGATCTTATATTAGCAGACCGGTGATTAACCATTAATAATATTGCTAAGATCACTGGCATTAGTTGTGACCGGGTTCAAAATATTATAACTAAGGAACTGTCGGCGAGATGGGTACCAAGATTGCTTACATCAGACCAGAAAAAGTTTGGTTAACAATTTCACGTGACTGTTTAGAGCTTTTTGAGGCAAATCCCGGTAATTTTTTGGCATGTTTTATAACAATGGACATCATTATACTCTTGGTACATCATTATACTCTTGAGTCAAAACAACAGCCCAAATAATGGAAGAGATCTGGTTCACCCACCGCTAAGAAGGCGAAGACAGATTTCTCGACTAACAAAGTTATAGCGTCAGTTTTTTGGGATGCGAGAAGGGTTATTTAAGGTGAGTATTTACCAAAAGGCGAAACAATAAATTCCACATACTACTGTAACCTCCTGAGACAATAACGAGAAAAAATTAAAGAACGAAGTCCAGGTATGATCCGTATAACAATTTCGTTTCACCAGGATAATGTCCACACCTCCACAGAGCTAAAGGCTGAAATTTATAACTGTGGCTACGAATGGTTGCCCCATCCTCCATACTCGCCAGATTTAGCCCTATCAGACTATTACCTATTTCCAAATATACACACACATTTATGTGGATCGAAATTTTATCAACTAAGGAAGTGATAGCTGCGGTAGACGAGCATTTTCAGGACGAGGATTTTTAGCGTTAACCGCAATGCATTTTGGTATAATTCATGATGAAATTATATGTAGGATACAACATCAACAAAAACAATGGTCTCTTAAAAGTAATACTGTAAATGATGAGGTCAATTTAAATGATGCATTTTATATGATCTCTTGAAAAATGTATAACAAAAGTAAATCTGAAAATTTGTGCAGCATAATGGAAGATAGCTCTTCAAGAGAACGTCATAACGTTTGAGTAGATAATAGGAAAATTGTGATTATGATGAAAACTAGAAATATCTTTTTATTTCATATATTTTGTTTTCTTAGTTAGGCCACGAACTTTTGGATCAACTACTCGTATCTGTAAAATATGGTTTTGTGTGTGTGTGTGTGGTGTGCGTGTTTGTTTGTGTGCGTGCGTGCGTGCGTGCGTGCGTGCGTGCGGTCCGTGTGCGTGTGCGTGTGTGTGTGCATGGGCGTGGACGTGTTCGTGTGCGTGTGCGTGTGAGTGTGCGTGCGCGTGTGAGTGTGCGAGTGCGCATGAGAGTGCGTGCGTGCGTTTGAGAACTGTCGCAACTGAGATGATTCTTGGCTACATTAGTTTTTTAGGTACATAACATACGTTTTGTCGGGAGTCCATTGATTTTTTTTTAATTTTAAGATTATTTGTGTCCTAGTCATTTTTTTATTAAATATTATATATTACTGTGACTAAAGTTGCCAGCTCCAGTCTAGTTTCGTCTTTGAAAGTATAATTGAGGCTATTACAACGAACTGCCTTAACTACTAATGATTTCGTGTGATTGCCACAAAATCTGTATCTGATGATCACAGGGAAATCGATAAAATGTTGTGTTCTTAGATAATATGATATTAAAATTTTAATATTGAAAATTGCATGTGTCTCGACTCCGCAGAGTAAGCCATTCTTTCATGGGCCAATGTATACAGTTCTACAATAAACTTCCCAATTATATGAAAGAACTTTCAATGTGTTAAATGTACATTAAATGAAAAGGGCTATTGCTGAATATTTAGCTGATAAGACGGCTGGGGATTAATTGCTCCTCATGCCAATCTCTTATAAATATTATGTATCATTACATTAATTATTGTAAACATATTACAAAAAAAGATAAGCCCGCTGAGTTTCTTGCCGGGCCTTCTCAGTGTGCGGCCGCGTTCCGATCCGGTGGTAGATTTATTATTGTATAGACGCGTTACAGTTGCCTCTTGTAGGTTTACGTGAAATAAAGATAACTTATTATTATTATTAAATCATTAATGCAGTATGACTGCATTAAAATTAATTGTTTCGCTTGTTTCCAAACTTTTATGCAATTTGAAGGTAAACTTGTAGGATTCCATGACGGTAAGAACGCTTCATCTTAAGACAAACTTTTTATTGTAAACTAGCTGTTGCCCACGACTTCGTACTCGCGTTGAAGTGATTTCGTGGTCAGTTTTAGAATCGAAAGATTTTCCCTCAGTAAACGATTTTGACGACGATTCAGAACTTTGACCCGGACTGTAAGCTACATACAACCGACTCAGTAGTTTTTGCGTTAAAACCTAACAGACAAACATACAAAAATTTAAATGACCCTGTTCTGTATACTGTAAAATATAACACATTTGTTACTTTTAAAAAATGTTTCATGAACAGCATTAATTTTATCATGTGTAAGTATAGATACAAGCTGCTCCCGCCGCTCAGTCAAAATAAAAATTTTAACCGAGGCCAACTGTTTACTAAAAGTAAAAGAAGATCCAATACTTTTCCTCATTTACATTTTATTTTAAACTAGCGGACCGCCCCTGCTTTGCACGGGTATAAAACATACATATAAACCTTCCTCTTCAATCACTTTATCTATTAAAAAAGCCGCATCAAAATTCGTTGCGTAGTTTTAAAGATTTAAGCATACAAAGGGACATAGGGACAGAGGAAGCCTCAGTGAAGTTGTAAAAACCGCGAGGTTAGCAACAAGTTAGTCATTCAAAAAAAAGGTAGCGACTTTGTTTTATACTATGTAGTGACTAGCTGCTCCAGCAAATTTCGTTCCATCCATTCAGTTTGAATGGGAAGAAAATAAATTTTGTTTTTCCACAGTCGAACGGGATAAAAAGTATCCTATGCCATTCTCCTGGTTCTAAGTCCCGTCAATTTTTAGTCAAATTGGTTCAGCCGTTCTTAGTTATAAATATTGTTGGTCCGGGCTCCTTTGCAGAATAGACCATCTGCCTTCCTGCCAGGCAGCTCGAAAAAGGCAAGTATAGGCTTACCGTCACTGACACCGTGACATCCTACTACATGGTAAAGTTTCACAGCGACTCGCCCGGTAAATATGTAAGTAACATGACTTTCTTTTATGTATATAGAATAAATGTTATTCCCCGTGTTCTCCATCCCCTCATCGCATCTGCAAAAGGCGAGCTTAAGTTAAATGTATCATTATCAATATGGTCGTTATAATGGCAATGTGAGGCGTGTTTCTGTCCGGAGGTTAGCTTGGCCGGTAGATTTGCACAAAAGGTGTAGCATCCTCACCACGAGATAGCGACAGACCTATAGTATCGACGGAATCTTTAAGTAAATACATGTTGTCTCTTACAACTAGAAGAATCATATGCTTGTTCGCTTTTTGAAGTGAAAAGTTCTTTAGCGGCGTTGAGCACTTTTTTTGGAATGGGTAAAAACTTCTAAACTCGCAAACGCGCCGACTTATTCGCGCATGCGCATTGCGTCGTAAGACGACGCAATGCGCATGCGCGAATAAGTCGGCGCGAGATCTAAAATAAAACGTAGATTCATTGCTGTTTTTGCATTGCTTAGATATTTCCGAAGAGTATAGGATAAGCAATGGATAATACGCCGCAATATACCACATTCACACAGACAGCAGATACGTATGATATCAACAGACATTGCTCTATTTGTTCCATGTTGAAAATAAGATTTATGTGTAGACGAGCAATATTCGATGTACAGATAATATGACAACGCTCCTAGCCGTCACGTGGTCTTACTTTAGCGAGTTTTTGTCAAGCCAAACGCAGGTTATTGATATGAAAATAATATTTGTGCATAAATTATAGTACTTTCCTACTGATAACTAAAGCAATTCGTGCAAAATTATTCCCTTACCATTCCAAAATATCAAAAATGCACAACGTTAGTATTCAAGTTTTCACTTCTGCTGGCACTCCCGGAGTGCAACCCGTCTTTTTTTATTTCAAATACTAACAATATTATTAATATTTCAAATATTAGCTAACTTGACGAACTTTGTTCCACCTTAATTTGGAAACGTACCGTCGACAGTGCCACCTGCCCAATATAATTTTGTTTTCAAATAAATTAGGAATGAATTAAAATGTACTTAAAAATTTCAACCTAATGGTTTCAGCCGTTTAGGAGTTAGGTGACAAATACACACACACAAAAGATTTATTAAGATACAGGTTAATTTAAAATGTACAAACAACTAGCTATCCCGCGGCTTCATCTGACCACAGGTACCAGTTTCTTAAAGGTTAAATGTCAAAAGAAGAGTAAGTACAATTCATTAAAATGGATAAAGTCGTTTGGACCTAAAACGTAACATAACTAAAAACAAACACCTTTTTATACAAGTAGGGATGCATATGCGGACGTCACAGTAACGGTACCGACATGTTAAAACGAAGATAAAAATATAACCAGTTTATACATTTCAGTTATTTTAAACCGTTAGCATTGTAAATCAATCAAGGCAATCAAGAAAGAGGATTTCCCGATAGCAAATTAATATAGCGCAGTAAAACTGAAAAAGCGACTCCAATTACTTCATTATCTTCTTTTTTCGAAAGGAATAATTCCGAGATGGTGACAGATCAATTACAAAAACCCGCTAGTAGTTTTGAGCTATCCTATTATTAATATTATAAATGCGAAAGTTTGTATATATGTATGTATGTATGGATGTTTGTTACTCTTTCACGACCCAATGGCTGAACGGATTTGTCTGAAATTTGGAACACGAATAGATCGTGACTTGGATTAACATATAGGCTACTTTTTATCTCATTCACACAATGGGTTCCTGTGAAAACGCGGGCGAAGCCGCAGGCAACAGCTAGTATTAAATAAATAGACTACGCGGGCGAAGCCGCGGGTAGCAGCTAATACTTCATAAAATGCAAAAAAAACATGCATTTCGACGACTTCATATGGGAATACTTAAATTTAATACATCTTTATGAATGTAATGAAATAATGTATAGATAAATTGCAGATAAAAATTCATAAGTTGAGTAAATATAAACCTCACATAGATCAGTGACATTGATGTCGTCAACATAGATGAATTTATGAATTACTCGCGGCCCGCCCCGGCTTCGCATGGGTATAAAATATACATATAAACCTTTCTCTTCAATCACTTATCTATTAAAAAAACTGCATCAAAATCCATTGCATAGTTTTAAAGATTTAAGCATACAAAGGGACACAGGGGCAGAGGAAGCGATTTTGTTTTATACTATGTAGTGATTACAAGCTTTTGCCCGTAGCTTCGCATGCGTTAAATTCGGAGTACATACATTTCCCTTTCCCTACACCGTGAAGATTTCCTTCTTTCTTTAAAATATCTAAACTCAAATACTGTATTTAACTTATCTACTTTTTACATTTTACTTTAACAATTCTTCCCTTTTATGCAAAGTCAAGATATAAGAAGCAGGCTCATGTGGGCACTCATAATGGTTCGAACATTTTTCGAGGGTCGGACCAGTCGGACCTATGACAAATTCGCGGTGTACATTCAGAAGCTTGACTCTACATGAAATCTGATTCTTTCTTTCTTTCTTTAGGTATTGGCCTTCACGTTAGTATTTTGCCATTAATCAAGTAGAAATTGGCATCAAATTTTTATTCAATTTTAATCAATTATAATTAGTCATCAGTCATAAGTCGTCAGTAAGTCATGTCTGGATCTTGAGTAAAACGGTGGCTTTTTTACTCAAGCTCGTCTATTGAGATTTGGCGGCAGCGAGGAAATACACGATACACTAATTTCTTCATAATTACTTCATTTGTGCACTTTCACTGAACAAAATTAATCTAATTCCCACCTAAATGAACTAATTTCACTCAATATAAACACGAAATTCAATAACTATGAAAAAATTACGACCATCTTCATTCAGGATGGCGCCAAAACTCCCTCTGATATCTGTTTCACATGGAAAACCTTAAGCGGTTGTCTTGGTAACATTTTACATGTAAGGTGTTTGGTGGGATTTGAGTTATTTTTGTAAATTGCTAGGCAACTTTTTTGCTGTTTATTCTTTTTGGGTGTATTTCTTGCACATCAGCTGTGTCGGTATCCATAGCCTATTATTTGTCTATCTATATATATATAAATCAATTGCTGTTCGTTAGTCTCGCTAAAACTCGAAAACGGCTGAACCGATTTGGCTAATTTTGACTTTGAATTATTTGTTCAAGTCCAGGGAAGGTTTAAAAGATAAGAAAAAGGGTAAAAAAAATGCGAGGAAACTAGGAAAAAAAAATTTCCCGTACAAACTGAACGGGTGGAACGAAGTTCGCCGGGAAAGCTACGCTGCAATAAATTAGCGCGATATTTCGTTCTTAAGCGATTACATATTCAACTATAGCTGACTGTTGTATTTTAATACTAGCAAAGTCTATATTTATTATTACTAGACCGTAGAAAGCGACTTTGTATCATACTGTGTTGTAAACACCTTATAAATTGGTCACTCTAGACTACCCTATAGAGTGCTACATAAGCCTGCCCACAAGAGAATGTGGATGATCTTATAAGAACTTAGCAAAAGGTTTTTTAGTTACTGTCTACAGTCTCGTGTAAACTTTCATGACCTTATTCATAAAATTGGTGAAAGTCTCATTTAAACTTAGCCTAACATTTAGTCAGTTAAACCTTCATTCCATGTGTCAAAAGCATCAGTGATTGTGTCAGTGATGAAATCGGTGTATTTTAGATAAAATATAAGTATTACATACATATCTTCACGCCAAGTCCCTTACGGGGTAGTCAGAGAGTATCGAGTGCCAGACCTCACGATCCTGACAAACCAGTCTTGCTTCCTTCACATTCATAACCCTTTTCATACAAACACGCCGGTTTCGGAAACTCTTGACACCACCCTCGGATAATATCCGATTGATCTGATCGTGAAATGTCAGCCTTGGTCTCCCCGGGTACCTACATCCATCCACATTCGCATTGTATATCTGCTTTGTCAATCTTTCATCTGTCATTCTTTCCACATGACCGAACCAGCGGAGAATGCCCTTTCGCATTTTAACACCAACACTTTCTTTCAATCCCACTTTTTCTCGGATCTCACTGTTACGAATGCGGTCAGCGAGCGTTACACCACAGATTTTCCGTAGTGCTCTCATTTCGACCGCATTTATCCTACTTTCATGCTCTTTCTGACATACTCAACTCTCGCTTCTATATAGTAACGTTGGAATAAGCACAGAATTATGCAAAGCGAGTCTAGCTTTTTGACTTAAAACCTCGCTTTGGAATAGCTTACCCAACGCTCCATTCACACTATTCCCTGCACTCACTCTCCTCTCTACATCCGCGGTGTACCTTCCATCCCTGCTAAAAGCACAACCAAGATATACAATTTCATTCACTTGTTCCAGCACTACATCATCAACCAAAAATAAATATAAGTATTACATAAAATAATCGATAAAATCTAAAGTATTAGAGCTATTCAATTGAGACTTTGGGTGTTTAATAAGTTCTTTTTTAATTCTGAGAATATTAACTATCTGGTACATCGGAAACCAACTCTATGAGGGTTCGAAAAAACGACGTAGCACTTCGAGAATAGGTAGTTCGCTCGTCTTGGCGGGGGCACTGCCGTGCCACCATTGTTGTTGCCGTGCATGGAAACCATTGTTGTTTAAATCTGGTGGCATCACTTGTCGGATCATAATAAAATTGATATGGGATCATGACCTGCCATTCCAAAATGGCTGGGTAATCGGGTGAAAAACATATAAAACGCAAGGAAAAACACAGTCTAATTGATAAGGAGGTCAGAGAGTCGGAAATATACGTCGGCGAAATAACAAAGATGTAGGAACCTAATTAGTACATTACTAAATGTTTTTTTTTTATAATATTGGAAGGCAAACAAGCAGACGGATTTCCTGATGGTAAGAAATTCACTCCGCCTAGAAACACCAAAGGTGGTAATGGTGCGTTGCAAACTTAAGGCCGGGATATTAGGCCTCGAGCAAAAGTAAGTTTACCGGCTACCTTATCCTTCGAACCGAAACACGTCAACGGCAAACGCTGACGTTATGACTACAGGAATAGGTAAGGCAGTGGTACCAATCCGGGCGATCGCTGCAAAACTCTACCACCTAGTAGGATGTCATGGTGTTAGTGACGGTAAGCCTGTATTCGCTTTTTACGAACTACCTGGCACAGAAAGGCAAATGGTCTATCCTGCAAAGGAGCCCGGACTAACACGGTGAAAACGAAGAGGTACTTTAACACAGTACTAGCGGATTATTAACATTTATATACTAATAAATTCAACGAATGCGATAAAGTAATTTATTGTTTACTATTAAGTAAATGTTAATAATTCGCCAATATTGTGTTCAAGAGTACCTAAAATGACATATTCGATTCCAATTTCCAATGTTGTATGTATCGAGTTTCAAGAGTAACCCTACTGGTCTTATAGCGGAAAATACAAAAACACAGATTCACATTAAGTGAAGTCAAATTGATTAATATAACTTGTACTCGTTGTGTTATCATAAATCTAAAAGAACGCAAAATATCCTAACAGACATATAGTTAGAGTTAACTGGTAGAACAGGTAAATATGGGTTTTACAATACATTTGCATAACACGTATGTTATCATACGGACATTGAATAAATTAAAAAGAATTTAAAATACCTACCTATGGGCCTGTCCCGTGGCACTTGAAAGACGCACAACGATCCCCAATAAATACTTCTTTTGGGTGCTTACGACAATAATGAGTAGATTGTTATAAACACCTAGAAATCAGGTAATTTGTATAACCTAAAAGTTTCTAACATCGGTAAGAACGCTAAAGTTTTATTTTGTGGTATTAGAAGGCAAACAAGCAGACGGATTTCTCGATGGTAAGAAAAACACGCCCCCTAGAGACACCAAAGGTGGTAATGGTGCGTTGCCAGCTTGAGGTCGGGATGTTAGGCCTCGAGCAAAAATAAGTTTACCGGCTACCTTACGCTCCAAACCGGAACACGTTAACGGAAAGCATTGGACGTTATGGCGGCAGGAATAGGTAAGGCGGTGGTACCAATCCGGCGAGTGGCTGCGACACTCTACCACCTAGTGGAATGTCACGGTGCTAGTGACGGTAAGCCTATGCTCGCCTTTTACGAGCTGCCTGGCAGGAAGGCAGATTTTTTTTTATTCTGGAAAAGAGCCCGGACCAACACGGGGAAAAAGATTGTAATACACTAAGTAAATTAATAAGGCAAGATAGTATACCTACAAAAGTTGTAATAAGGCAAGTTAAAGAAAGAAAGAAAAAAATATATTTGCGGAATGTGTGTGTAAATGAGATGTTACAAAATAAAAGTTAATTAGTACGGTAAGTTGGATACAAGCTCGTAATAAGGAATAAGGCAAGTTGCATAAAAGCTTAACATAAAGCATGTTATATAATAGCTTGTAATAAGGAGATTTAAGTAAAGTTACAAAAGTTGTAATAGGCAAGTTACTTAGAATTATAATAAGGCGAAATGAATAAAAGCTCATAATTCATTATGTTACAATTGTTAAAATGAAATAAAAGTAAACGAGACCTTTGGGACTTCAACTGATATCGTAACACTTAACGAAGGTTTTTCTCTAGATTTGGGACAACAAACGATTACGTAGATGGACTTCAGTGTCTATACCCGCACTTTTAAGGTAACCCACCCCGTTTTCTACAATTATTAATGTTACAAATTCAAATTCAAAAAAGATTTAATTACGTAGATCTATACAAAGATTCTTGTAACGCGTCTATATAATTCTAAAAACGACCACCGGATCGGAACGCGACCACTCACTGAGAAGATCCGGCGAAAGAAACTCAGCGGCCTTGTCTTTTTTCTTATAAATCTAATTTACAAAACTTTATTATATTTACAATTAATTTGTAGAGATTGGTATGAGGAGCAATAAATCCCAAGCATTTCTGTCTTGTAAATATTTTCGATATTTACCATACAACTTAATTTTGATACATTTTTTAAATTTATTAAATGGTAAGTTAAAGAGTTACGATAAGCTAAAGAATATGCTCGGGAAGTTTATTGTAAAAACGTATACATTGGCCCGTGAAAGAGTAACTGATTCTGTGGAGACGAGACTTATGCACAACAAGATTGTTTTTATTCTTACCGCATGTATATCACAATTTTTCTTAAACAAATTTATATTTTTTTGGACTTATAATAAGTTTTCAAAAATATGTTGAGCAGTCACCGATAGAATGTTTATTTCTTTAAACTTTTCCCTGAGGGAAACTCTTGGGCCTAAGTTATAAGGGTGATATTCAAAATTTTTGTACCTTAACAAAAAGGAAACAAAATTGAATATTGTCACAAAATGGAACTGCGTAACCAAAAACGTAACAAAAAGGAACTATTGGGGGTCATGCACATGCAACAAATTTTAAACACAGTTTTATAATATTTTTATCCGATTTTTTATGCTTGATATTTTTCGGGATTATCCCGTTTTAAACGCTTTCTGTACATTCTCTATATTTCAGCGGATGTGAGTGCCATTTCTTATAACACGAAACCAATATTATGATCAGGTACATATTATAAGCAAAGTTTTTTTATATACGTGTACGTAAGATAAGAATACAATACCGAGTTAGGTATGAGGGAATCTTGATACCTGGCACTCGATTCTGTCTGCCTACCGTGCAAAGGACTTGATACTCTCTTAACTCGATAGAGCTTGACTTGAAGATATGTGTGTATGTAAGATAACCTATATGTTTAAATATTCCTACATACTGCAAGTATTAATTGGACTACTTACACTAAGTTTTATATTTGTTATTTCTAAACTGTAAAACTTATGAACTGTAGGGTTACTCTTGAAGCTCGATTCGCCCAATATTGGAAATTGGAATCGAG
This sequence comes from Calephelis virginiensis, assembly GCA_002245475.1. Classification (NCBI taxonomy): domain Eukaryota; kingdom Metazoa; phylum Arthropoda; class Insecta; order Lepidoptera; family Riodinidae; genus Calephelis; species Calephelis virginiensis. Next base: position 53,256 of record NJDC01004417.1, read on the forward strand.
TCTATCACTTTAGGTACTCTTGAACAAAATACAGGCGAATTTTTAACACTAGTTTAATGATAAACAATAAATCATTTTGTCGGATATGTTGAATTTATTTGTAACTAAATGTTAATAATCCGCTAGTACTGTGTTCCAAACTATCTAAACTGACTTATACGATTCCAATTTCCAATAAGCATGATTTCGAAATTCAAGAGTAACCCTACTGGAAACATTTACGGTACAATAAGTAAAGTACAACCTATCAAATAAACCAAAAATGTGCTCATGTCTGCATTGTATTTTAGTTTTCATTTTGCCTTTTTTCACTATCCCATGAGAACTCCTTCAGTAGGTAAACCAGATAACGTCTTTGAAACATAGAATAGGTCTGCTACCCTAATTTGGTCACGATCGGTTCAGTAGATTGAGAGTGAATGGCGGCTGGGAAATAGACAGACAGACAAACAGATAAAAATTTGAAACACTAACCTTGTGAAATTACCTTTAGCGGTTTTTGTTATGTCATTTTTGTTTCGTGACCAAAAAAACGTTACAAACTGTAACGAAAATGAAAATAAACGCATGTTGAATTCACTTAACTTAATGTTAAACAGCAAATACATATCTAATGTTAAAATCATGTTTGCTGTTGATATTAGTAATAATAAACCGTTGCATGGATGAGTAAAACGTTGAGATTCAAACTTATCTTGGAATAAACTGATTAATCACAAAAATGAACACTTTAATGTTGAAAAAACCGTGACATGATTCAAAAATGAACTGGTTCAAATGACGTTTCCCGACAAAATGGCCGATTGCTGCTACAAATACCATAACGGTATAAGGTCTTAAATTCAGAATATTGCCAGTGGCAAGGAAAAATATCTGCTAGTTACTGATGTAACAAAAAAGAATAACAAAAATGGTAAATAGTGTGGAGAAACATTTATCGATATTTAATTATTATGCGATCCGAATTAATAATATAAGCTATAAATAACTAAGCATTACTATGTTTAATTTGTTAAATAATTTAGAATCGAAAAATATCCTTTGGATGTTTTTTATGAGTCTATTTTTGTTACAGACTATCTAATGACGATAAAATATTTTGTATGGCAACAACAAGAGGTGCGACCAAATAAAAATGAAAACAAACAAAAATATGTACTTCTTTATCGAAAAATCAACGCTACCAACTAGGGAGCAATATAGTTTAATTTTTAAAAATACAGTTTACTACTAAGTTGCAGATTTGTTCAATATTATTCACATGGACGTTTTGTCATGTCGAAAAGTACAAAAAATTTGATTATTACCCATAAATTGCCCGTACAACCCTCTTTTGCAGGACAAATATCGTGTTTATCTCAGCCGAGTTTCCCAAGAAAAGAATGCAACAGACATGATGCTATGAAAACAACTAAAATAAACAATTTTAGCGGTGTCGACATCTGTTAACTGCCTTATTTTCTTACCAGCGTAAGCTGATGATATCAATTTGATGGCAAGTTTTGCAATGTGCGGGTCCCATTGTAACTTTTTATCTACAGAGATTCCTAAAAATGTGGTGGAATCTACGAGGGTGGATCCAAAAGTTCGTGGCCTAACCTACATGGAGCTATGACATCTTTTTAAAATCTACCGTCATTTCGTAGTATGTGTCATATTGATTTATTGTGCGCAGTTTCATTCCGATACTGCACAATATAAATTTTCTGTGATTATTTGTTTAAAGCAATCTGAGGCAATTTTCAATAATGGAGAAAATTTAACACCGTGCAGTCATTAAGTACCGCAATTAAAAAGGCCTATCACCAAAAGACATCCATTAAGATATGGTGAGCACTTTGGGGGAGTCTGCTCCATCGTATTCCAGCGTCAAGAAGTGGGTAGCTGAGTTTGAGCTGAGAGCATTAAAGATGATCCTAGGAGTGGCAGGCCTACATCCTCTACCACGAAAGAAAACATCGATAAAATTTGTGATCTCGTACTGGGTGACCGACGTTTGACCATTGGTAAGATAGCTGAGATAACAAACATTAGTTATGGCCGGGTGCAACACATAATAACGGAAGAGTTGGGGTTCCATAAGGTTTCTGCTCGCTGGGTCCCGAGGTTGCTTTCAGCTGAACAAAAACGAGTTCGATACACAATTTCGCGAGACTGTTTGGAACTTTTTGAGACTGATCCCAGTGATCCTGAGTGACAGTCGCAGTAAACGACTATTTCGCCGATCTTTTTTTTTCGAGGGGATAAACAAGTTGCAGGTCAGGTGGAAGAAGTGTGTTGAGCTAGATGTCGAAAAATAAAAATAAATTTAGACCCACTTTTCTTTCATTTTCTTAGTCGGGCCAAAAGTTCTAAACTTTTGGATCCACCCTCGTACTAGGTCCAGTTTGTTCCCATTGAGTTATACATTGGTATAGACTACTTGCCTTACATTAGGCATTGAAAATTTGATACACTTAGTTTTTTTTCATTTAGAAAGATATTGTTTACATTGAACCAATGTACAACTTCTGAAATAGCATCGTTCGTTTCGTCATACTTACCCAGTTGTCTTTTCACTTTAAATAATAGTAAAGTGTCATCCGCAAACAACACTATACCATGATTATCCCTTACGAAGTAAGGCAAGTCATTTATGTATATGAGAAACAAAAATGGTCCAAAAATGGTCAATTATTATTATATATTATTAATATATTTATTTATTAATGTTATATCACCTCTGTGGTCTAGCGGTCCGGCGCGGCGTCGGACTTGACTTCTTGCGGTCCTGGTTTCGATCCCCGGGTCGGGCAACATAAAATTTAGAAAATGTGTATTTTCAATTTTCTAATAACGTTGCCCGGGATTGGATATGTGTCCGGTTGGCGACAGGTAGGCTAGCCACCTATCACATTGTGGGACTTAGTGTCTTCGGCTAGTCGTGGGTGCTCTGGTTGTGCCTCTGCCTACCTACCTTTCGGGGATATGGGCGTGAAACTAAATACTAAATATATACTAAGCTACTAAATATATACTATTGAATGAATTAAAACACATAAAATAAAAAAAAATAACAAAACAGATAAACAAAATTAAACTAAACATATACCTAAAGTGAAATTATATGAACGAATTGAGAATCTAAGCTATGTCAAAGAAATGCTTTTTTAGATGTTTCTTGAAAGAATCAAGAGTTTCACAGCCACGAATAACATAAGGTAAGGAGTTCCACAACCTTATAGCATGGACTGTGAATGAATGGGAATATGAAGCAGAATGACTAGAAGGGTATCGCAACAGAGTACGTACATTTGAACGACAAGGCGAATCAGGAGAATGTAAGAATTTAAATGAGTTACGAAGGTAATTAGGAGAAAACTGATTAAAAAGAATTTTGAAAAGCAAGCAAAGAATGTGAAATTGTCTACGTTGTCTAATCGGAAGCCATTTAAGCTTAGACTGGAAATATGGTAAAATTTTTTTAATCTGAAAATAAACCGAATACAGAGATTTTGAAGTTTCTCAAGTTTATTAACGACCTTCTCAGTGGCATCAAGGTAACAACAGTCGGCGTAATCAATAGTGGGGAGGATAAGGGTATGCATTAAATAAATTTTAGTTTGAAGGGGCAAACAATTTTGAAGAGGTTTGAGAGAGTGAAAAGCAAAGTGAACTTTTTGGCTTAATTTATTAACGTGTGAATTCCAAGAGAGATCAGAACATAAAATTACACCTAGATTATTAGCAGATGAGCTAAATGGTATAGGCTTGTTGTTATATTTTAGAGTAGGTACCGCAGCACTATTCATTACATTTAACATATAGCGACTACCAACTAAAAGTGCTTGCGACTTGCTCGGGTTTACTGAGAGGCCAAATGAATCAGCCCAGTCATGAATACGGTCTAAATCCTCATTCACATCACCAATTGCATCCGCAATATCACTCGCACTAAAGTGACGATAAATTTGTAAGTCGTCCGCATAAAGATGAAAATTCGACTGTATGATAGCAGTGACAGTGTTAATAAAAGTCGAAAACAAAAGTGGTGAAAGGACTCCTCCTTGAGGAACTCCAGCTTGTAAATCAATCCAGGTAGATTTGATATCACCCGAGACAACGCACTGCGATCGACCATGAAGATAAGATTCAAACCAGTCGAGGACTGAAGCTGATATATTTAAGGATGCAAGTACCCTTATCAGCAGGTCAAAGTCTACCGAATTAAAAGCACTATTGAAATCTAAAAGAACGAGAACAGTTAGTAACTGTTTATCAATAGCTTGACGAATATCATCAGTCACTCGAATCAACGCAGTAACAGTGCTATGTCCAGGGCGAAAGCCTGACTGGTTAGGATGAAGAAGACAATTATTCTTTAAGAAGTTAGCCATTTGTGAGTGCACTATATGCTCAAGTACTTTGGAGAGGAAAGGGAGAATAGAGAGAGGGCGAAAATGCGAAGGAGACGAGGCATTAGGGATCTTTGCAAGAGGAATAACGTGTGCCATCTTCCAGGAGTTTGGAAACAAGCCGGATTTGAGAGAAAAATTAAAAATATGACAAAGTATGGGGAGGAGTTGAGATAGCACAGGGACAATCATACGCGAGCACACACCATCACTACCAATAGCAGCCGACGAGATAGCCAGAACATGCTTTGTCACATTTAATTACTTACTTAATATTTCAAATGAAATAAATTTTTAATTCAATTAAATATGTTTTGGAGAGAAATAAAAATATGTGTAAAATTATTTTTAAATAAACGGTAAACTTATTTTTGCCTAACATCCCGGTCTCAGGTTAGCAACGCACCATTACCACCTTTGGTGTCTTTAGGTGGCGTGAATTTCTTACCATCAGGAAATCCGTCTCCTTGTGTACCTTTTAATATCATAATAATAAAAAACACGAGAAACAACAAATAATACATTGCATGTAAGGCGTTTTGTCAATAAGCAGTTTAAAATAATTTGTAAGAATTAACTGTACATCTTGACCAATTATGCATAAATTCAGCACCTATAGGTAGTAATTACTTAGTCATGAATTATGGACGACTATATTAATTGCGCGATACGGTAAATTGTACACATAGTTGCTATATCTCACATATAAAATAATTGCCATGTAAGGTAGTGGCACGAGACCAACCAATTAGAGGATTCTAATGCGATTTCTATTGTTTTATTAGCACATAAATATGTATTAACAGTATGTTGTTCACATTAGCATAGCTCTATCGCCCTATCTAGTCTGGCATAGTGTTGGCCGATTTACCAAAAAAAACGATAACTTTTAAAAATGTTACGCAAACGGTTTTCATAAATCGTAATATTTGATGAACTTTATGACAATGTTTATTCGGATTTGACGTTCGTTGATACTTTTGAAATTGTTATACCCGTTAAAATATTTGAGAAAAAGAAGTGTGAATTCTTCTTACGAGCGTAATTGCGAATAATAGTATTTAAAACATAAGTATAATCTTTATATATATAATTCTTGTGTTCGTGTGTTTGTCCCTGAACTTCTAGACGACTGGACGGATTTTAATAAATAGTTGTTGATTTTGGAATGTTTCACATTGGATCCGACAGACTGCGCTACTATCGAAGCATTAATGTCAAGCGATACGAAGTTTGCTGGGTCAGCAATTACAAGTACTTGAACAATTAGAATCCTTACAAGTTATTTTATTTAAAATCTCTGTACTTACCGCGTAAACGGTAAGAAAAGCAATATAGTCTAGTCAATATAAGATTTAAGGTTGCATATTTAAAAGACACTTTACGAATTTATGTTTTAAAAATAGTATGGATGTATTATAATACATTTATGGTAATTATCATGATTTAGGGGGGTTGCGATCTGAGATATACCTAAAAATGTGTTTTTTTTCTTTTACGCAGAACAAAAAATATTTTTTAAGTGAAAATTGGCACATATGCTCTATAATACCGTAAAAATATAATGAAAATAAAATTACTTAATTAGTAGTTTTTTTTTATAAAAATATGTAATGATTTTTGTCAAATGTTTTGTAAAATATGACTTACTAAATAACAGTTTTAGGGACTTTGATGGTTATATACTCTAAACAATATCTTATAACTTACACTAAGTTTTCACCGTGGTGACTTTATTAGAACTAATTGAAAAACAGTTTTTTATTATTTTTTTCTGACTTGCACCAAAGACACAAGAGGGATTTTTACATATCTTTAATAATGCACACATTATTTACTCTTAATATTCATAATCCCCGATTTTGGAGATGAGCGTTTCTTTAAAAAATATTTTATATAAAAAATTAAATATCCACTCAGATTATAACTTTTTACAGGATATTATTATCATTGTGGGTAAATAATTCAAAAATACTCCACAGTTTACAAAATCACCAAAAATATCATTATTGGAAAATAGTTATTGTTTTTCTTTATATTTTCGTCAAATACAAAAAATTGGTGACTTTTTATTTCTAGTTCACTAATGATATATCTATCATATGGAAAGTTTTCACCCAAAGTGCAATTAATGCAACCTACTCCATACAGATGAATTTATTTTGACTAGACTAATAAAAAATCGCCTCTGTGGTCTAGCGGTTCAGTTGTTGGACTTGACTGCATGTGGTCCCGGGTTTGAATCCCGGGTCGGGCAACCATACGAAAATTGTTTTTTTCCAATTTTCTAATAAAAAAAAGTTGCTCGGGATAGGATATGTGCCCGGTTGGCGATGGGCTTGCCACCTATCACATTGTGGGACTTAGTATCTTCGGCTAGTCGTGGGTGCCCTGGTTGTGCCTCTGCCTTCCTCTTCGGGGATATGGTCGTGAAGATACTTTACTTTAATAAAAATTCACCACAGTATTTGGATCCTTAGCTAGTACGAGTATCAGCTTAAATGGTTAGCGCACGAATGCCGGCTAGAGATTCCAAATCCTTTGCGGGGCGATTTTTTTTCTTTCAAAATAGTCGTAGAAATATCCTTACATACTGCAATAGTCAATTTAATCCTGCTGTTTATCTATATTGTCTATATATCAAGTTTGAATCTATTCCTACATACAGGAAGATGGATTGCTGTTGAAATGTGTGGGTAGACTCTCCTAATTACTAGCTACCAGCTATTGATTAGTTAAATAAATCAAAGTTACTCAGCCTGGAACCTCCTAATAAATTGGCTAGTATTTTATTTATTATTTATTCATTTATACTTTATTGTACAATATACAGACAAAAAAAGATATAGAACAAAAATATTACCAAAAAACATGTTAATAGCGGTCATATCGCTCAAAGCAATCTCTGCAAGACATCCAGGAAAAACAGTACATTTACTTGTAATTTATAGACTACTTTTCGTCGAGAGTCGCCAAGAGATGCATTATTTATTTATTTTTAGTAGTGGTCGCCCATTGGTCGAAATTACGACCATAACAAATTTTAATATCTTGTTGATAAGAACGCCAACTTCATTTCTCAAGACCAACTACTTTGTTTCTAAACTGTATGATTATAGTTTGTGCGCCATCTGTGATCTTTTGTCGTTATCATCAATATTTTGTTTGTGTATGAAGTGGATGGTAGTGTGTTTAATGTTTTATTTTTTGAAAAATATTAATTTTTTTCCCCAATGTGGCCCAAAGTTTCTGCTTCACTTATTAATATTATGATTATGAAATACAATTTTTATTTTCATTATTGGCCATATTTTGACCGCTTTGTTGATTGAGGGGTTAAGATACAAGATGCTCACAAGATGCTTATGTACCTAAAATAGCTTCTTATGAATTATTTTTTTGATACCATACCGCAGCAAAAACAAGTGGTCCGATTGGATTTCTTGAAAGGTAGAACTACAAAATATAGTTAAGTCATCGGTGGCCAACTGCTAAACTCGGATTTGAATGCCGACGGGGGATGACATTTTTTATGATGAGTTTAGGGTTTATAAAATTTATACTGGTATTTGTTTAGTTATTAGAATCGCCTCTGTGGTCTAGCGGTCCGAGTGTTGGACTTGACTGCATGAGGTCCCGGGTTCGAATCCCAGGTCGGCCAACAAAAAGAAAATTGGATATTTCCAATTTTCTAATAAAAAATATGTTGGTCGGGATTGGAAATGTGCCCAGTTGGCGATAGGCTTGCCACCTATCACATTGTGGGACTTAGTGTCTTCGGCTAGTCGTGGGTGTCCTGGTTGTGCCTCTGCCTACCTCTTGGGGGATATAGGCGTGAAGATATTTACTTACTTACTTACTTTTTATTAGAATCGGCACATTGACATCAACAGACATTAAATTCGGCTCAAATATGAAACCATTTAGCACCCCAAGGCAAGAATGGGGAAGCACCCCAAATTGCATCGTCTAGATATAACCATAAAATAAAGATTGACTTTGTAAAGGTGTGAGTCACTTTTTATGCAGTCATTCTGATTTGCATGCAAAATATGAATTAATGTATTCGTATCTTATAAAATCAAACAAATATTACTAATAAAGCAAAACAGTATTTTTTAATATCGACCATACGACAATATCGATCATAAAAGAAATATTTTTTTCCCAACTTAATTAAATTACATTCACAATATGGTATCTAAATTCTAAGTTAAAAGAAAACAAAACAAACCAGCCAAGTGCGAGTCGCACTCGCGCATCGAGACCAGGGTCCCGTACAAATCTGTAAGTAAAAGTTAAAAAAAAGTAAAAGTTTACCCATCATGATATCATACTTTTTTTTATGTTATAGGAAGGCAAACAAGCAGACGGATTACCTGATGGTAAGAAATTCACGCCGCCTAGAGACACCAAAGGTGGTAATGGTGCGTTGCAAACCTGAGGCCGGGATGTTAGGCCTCGAGCAAAAGTAAATTTACCGGCTACCTTACCCTCCGAACCGGAACACGTCATGACGTTATGGCGGCAGGAATAAATACTATCTTAAGGTCTCAAGTACACATATCAAATCGGAAAGGGATCGTCACCGTATCGCCTTTCGCCTCGCCCTCAACCAGGCGTCAACTTAACGAATGCATGTAACAAAACAGCAGCTCCTCTACATCAACTCGGCTACGGCTAAACGACACCATGCTTACGGCTCGCCTACCGCGACCCTGTTTCGAGGTGCGGGGTTTACATTACGATTCCGATTAGTGTGCGTTGCAGTATGGAGTTTCATACAAACAATAAAGACTGGCTCGAGGCCATACGGTCATGATCCCTTTCCTAGTTGATATGTGTGTTGACACCTGTTGTTACTAAATTTTTATTTTATCATTGCTATAAGACGTTACTTCGTACTCAAGGTTCTGAGCTCAATTGTACGTCCCGTGTAATTTAAGTTTTGATGCCCTTGCGATTTTTGAAAATTTACGAAAATTCCTATATTTGCGTTTATCTTGCTTAGAACAGTATTTCCTAAAGTGGGCGATAACGCCCCTTTGTGGGCGCTGGAAACCTAGAGAGGGGCGGCGAGGAAACCTGAAACAATGGTTGAGGTTTTTGACAAGAAAAACGGGGAGAGGGCGCTACAAAATTATTGATTTTCAAAGTGGGCGTTGCATTTATTCATCAAATAAGTTTGGGAATCTCAAGCTTAGAAGCTTGATTTTTTCAAAGCTCCAAGAGACCTAAATGTATTTGATACAAAATTCAGCTTAATATCACGCGTAGTTAAGAAAAAGGGCATTGACAGACGGATAATAAAGTGTTAACATAAGGGTTCCGTTTTTTCCTTTTTAACTATGGAGCCCTAATAATATACAATACGTTTAAGTCTGCCGTCGCCGACGTCTTAAGTCGATAGTGAAATTGGGCTAAAATTGCCACATAAGTTCTTATTATCAAAGATTTATATTTACTAATCTGTGGTATTACTCAACAATTTAGTGAAACAACATTAAGTAATGATGACCTTTTTGGAAAATAAGGGTCAGGTCATTAAGAAAAAGTCATGATTAAGTTTAAAGATATCAAAGTATAAGTATCAAGATAAGAAGTGATGATAAACATGTTGTCACTGTTATTACTGTCAAAAAAGGGTTAAGTAGGTATATCGAGGTCCCATTTTGGAAGACAATGTAATAGATAAAACGAAAAAACGACAGTTGATGTTTTAGTTTTAGAAAAAATAACGAAATCAATGGAGGTTTTATTTCAACTATTGTTAATAATAATATGTGTCATATAAATGCCAGGAACGGATCTCTGATTTGGCAATAAGCCTTTGTGTGTCACTTAGTTTTAGGGTTTTTTTTAATTTGAATAATTATTTAATGTATACCTATATATATAAAAATTTATCCTCATTTCGCGTAGCCATCGTATTAGGCCTGAATGAATGGACCGATTTGGTTTTTATTTATGGTTAGGAATGAATTATATGAAGAGAAAACTGGGAAAATTGCAGGAAAAATGGAAATAACAATACATAAAAACTGTACGTAGTTATTAATGTTAAGCGATGCGAAGTTTGCGGGATCGGCTAGTAAGTCGTAAATGTATAGTACTCGTTTTAGTAGTAAATGGAGCGCGTCACTTAGACGATTTAAGGCGCCACACTTAGTCAGCCAGAAGAGCCAATTGCTGCACTCCCCCGTTTCATGATTACTATGAAATAATTGCGCTCTAGAGTAAACGTCTTACGGCCATTGTTAATAATGTATCTTAATCTAATGGATTTCAAGCAATCTAGATAGCTGCGTATCCGGCGGCCTATCCTATACCTAGTTGCCATATTTATCCTGTTCACAGATATGTTATTGGCAAGCGATAACATAAAAATGGATCAAAATATCAATCTTGGACAGCACGTTTTGGATTAGGATTCATTATTAATATTGGCCGTTAAGCGACAAATCACTATTATTGACACTATAAAAGTAATTTAAAAAAATATATAAAAACTGAAACGATTATCTTTTAAGTGTAATAATTATCTATGTTTATATTAAATCTGATGTCGATATTTTCATAATTGAAGTAGACAGTAAGGTTTTGCTTTCAGAAAAGGGTTAACTTTTTCATTTTTTTTCTATCGAGCAAAGTGAAATGAATCGTGTTTTGGAAACAATAGTCTTTTTAAGCATATTAATGTTAATCTTGTGTATTTTTGTCACCAAGATCCATGATTGCTTTGTATGAAAAAAAAAACATTATATTGCTGACGTATTTTAGCATACATGGATCCTTAAAATTGGTTGTACTTCTGCCTACGTCTTCAAATGGGTGTGAAGATATCTTTTTAGGATTCCGGTAAAGGTGAAAAACGGACGGTCGGCTAGTACTTAAATAAATAAATATCCTTGTAGAAAACATACGAATTCACCAAACCTCAAAGTAAGCAAATTTCATGTTTGTAGGTATTATGTAGTAGTTAGTAGGTAGGTATTAGGTGGTAGTCAACAACATTGATATACATAAATACTCAAATAAATATCTGTAGGTATAATAATAAACACAGTTCATACTTGCAAAAACACACATCTTTATTAATCACACGAATGGCTGCCCCGTTAGGAATCAAATCCAATTCTTGAGATTAGTTGGTACAGTTAAGCGTATAAGCCAGAGATTCCCAAACTTATTTCATGTAACGCCCACTTTGAAAATCAGTAATTTTGTAGCGCCCCCTCCTCGTTTTTTTCGTCAAAAACCTCAATAATAACATATAAATGTCTCGCATGGACTTCAATAAAACCATTTTTTCATGTTTGTTTCCCGCCCCTCTCTAGGCTTCCAGCGCCCACAAGGAGGCGATAGCGCCCACTTTGGGAAAGGCTGGTATAAGCTAACCTCTCGGCCAACGAGGCGATCATTGTATAATATAAAAAAAAAAGTATCTTCACGCCCATATCCCCGAAGAGGTAGGCAGAGGTACAACCAAGGCACCCACGGCTAGCCGAAGACACTAAGTCCCACAATGTGATAGGTGGCAA
>NJDC01004417.1:65834-77265 GCA_002245475.1 Calephelis virginiensis
CCCGGGCAAATTGCTGCTCTACCTGGGCGAATTGCTGCTCTACCACCAGTGGTCTAGTTGGTACTGACTTTAACCAGTGCTCGCCTCTTACAAGCTACCTACCTGAGAGGTTGGTCTACTCTACTTTAGCGGACTCGGTCTGGTTGGTGCTTAGCAGAATTACCACCATTGTGTTAAGCATAGCTTATTGCCGTGTTGGTCAAGGATCCTTTGCAGAATAGACCATCTGCCTTCCTGCCAGGCAGCTCGTGAAAGGCGGGCATAGGCTTACCGTCACTAACACCGTGACAACCTACTAGGTGGTAGAGTTTCGCAGCGGCTCACTCGGATTGGCACCACCGCCTTACCTAGTCCTGCCGCCATAGCGTCATGACGTGTTCCGGTTTGGAGGGTAAGGTAGCTGGTGAACTTACTTTTGCTTGAGGCTTAACATCCCGGCCTTAGGTTCGCAACGCACCATTACCACCTTTGGTGTCTCTAGGTGGCGAGAATTTTTTACCATCAGGAAATCCGTTTGCTTGTTTGCCTTCCCATATCATAAGAAAAGCATATTTCATACACGGAAAATCGAATGGTTTCTATATAGCCTCGTCTGTAGGTGACTTTATTAAAACTTAAAGTGTGACGAATAGAATATTTATTGGAAATACCGTAGACAGGTATTAAAGTACTTATTGTGAATATTTTTCCTTTAACTAAAGATCTCAGTTCAGACTTGACTAATTATAATTAAATATTGATTGGATTTTACGTTTTGCTTTATTACGTCTGTACAATAATAAATCTACCACCGGATCGGAACGCGGCCGCACACTGAGAAAATCCGGCAAAAGAAACTCAGCGGGCTTGTCTTTTTTTTCTTATTTTAAAACTTAGTTAGAATAATTAATGTATTGATACATTATATATTATATATTATAAGAGATTGGCATGAGGAGCAATTAATCCCAAGCAAACTGCTAAATATTCAGCAATGTTATAATAACCCTTTTAATTTAATTTACATTTAACACATTTCTTAAATTTATTAATTGGAAGTTCTTTCATATAATTGGGAAGTTTATTGTACCCACTTGGTTGTACCTCTGCCTACCTCTTCGGGGATATGGGCGTGAAGATACTTTATTGTAGAACTGTATATATTGGCCCATGTAAGAATGGCTTACTCTGTGGAGACGTGACACATGCACAACAAGATTATTTTTATTCTTTGTATATATCACACAGTGTATATCACAATTTCTTTTAAATGAACTTGAATTTCTGTGAACATACATTAAATTTTCAAAAATATACTGGGATGCTACAGTTAGAATTTTGATTTCTTTGAATTTTTCTCTCAGGGAAACTCTTGGGCTTAGGTTATAAATTATTGAATTTTTATGACGTTATGGGAATAGATAAGGCGGTGATACCAATCCGGGCGATTTGCTGCGAAACTCTACCACCAAGTCCGACTGTGACGGTAAGCCTAAGCTCGCCTTTTGCGAGTTGCCTAGCAGGCAGATGGTCTTTTCTGCAAAGGAGCCCCGACCAATACTAAGTCTGAATTTAATGATGGAGTCCCAGGAAAATCGAGGGAAATACTTAATGAATTACTTACTGAAGTCGAAATTGGATTTTGTACAGTGTTACTGCGCTTAAATTTTAGTTTGTACCACTAGGCGACCACTACCATTATTTATTAGTTATTAATTACCTTACCATTTGTGACCGATTTCGTTCGATCATCTGAAAAGAATAACAGATGAAAGATTGACAAAGCAGATACCTATAAAATGTGAATATGGGTGAATGTCATACCCGGTTAGACCAAGGCTTACATTCCTCGATCAAATCGAACGAATGACCAGCCAGCGTATGAAAAGGGTACGTAACGAATGTGGACGAAGCCAAAAGGTCTGCAGGATCTTGAGATTTGGGACTTGACACTCTTTGCCTAACCTGGACAAGAGTTGGCGTGAAGATATGCATGTAGCTGCATACCATTTTGGTTCTCTAACGAGCGCAGCGAATTCAAATGCGTTAGTACACACTTAGTTTATTGTTAAAACGGAGGCTCTTTATTCGCTTGAGTTTGTGTTATCTGTGCCTAGCTTAATGATCTGTTAAAGTTGAGTAGTTTATAGTATAGTAGTAAATAAATCACACACAAAAACCTGTTTAAGCAACCTTCACGATAAGTTTTTGCTAAAAATATTCATCACAGTTAATTTTGTTTATTACCTCTATCAGTACGTATCTTCATCCACAAATAGTTTAACAAAAAAACAGGAAAATTACTGTTACAGTTACTTCCTTGGTATTTAATTATCTTTAAATAATTTATGAACAGAAAAACAGACTCGGATTTCGTTACCAAAGTCACGGAAAAGGAATTACCAAATGTAATTCCTTTTCCGAAAGGTACCTTTATCAGTAGGGTTACTCTTGGATCTCTATAACATGATCTATATATTAATAGGTGATGCCAAAACTTTGGATTCCTTTTTACGAAAATTGCGCGAACGCAAGAACATAAAATTTGGCACACTCATAGTGTATGTGTAGGAGAAGTGCAGAACTCTAATATTTTTCAATAATAATGCTTATAAAGTACATTAAATCAATAAATAAAACATTACCCACACTACCATGCATTTGACACACACAAACAAATATATTGATGATAACGATAAGAACTCACAGATGGCGCACTAAAAAGCTTTGAAATAAAGTAGTTGGTCTTGAGAAATGAAGATGACATTCTTATCAACAAGATATTAAACTTTATTATGCTTGAATTTCGACCAACGGGCGACCACTAGTAATAAAAATTGGAATCATATATATAATTTTAGGTACTTTTGAACACAGTACTAGCGGATTAGTAACAGTTACAAATAAATTCAACGAATCCGAAATAGTTTATTGTTTGCCATTAACAGTGGCGTAACTATACCGTTCGGGGCCCGTAGCAAATTCGTCGAATGGGCCCCCTCCCCTCAATATAAAGAAGCAGAACCAACAATATATATTTTTTTATTTTATAATAGTTATTTATTTACGTTTACTCTTATTAAACTCTTATCACTCTTATAAAACGTATGTTGTGTTTGGTACATAACCAACATACACAATTTATACCTTGGTACTTAAGTACTTGTTTTTTTTTATGTTATAGGAAGGCAAACAAGCAGACGGATTTCCTGATGGTAAGAAATTCATGCCGGCTAGAGACACCAAAGATGGTAATGGTGCGTTGCCAACCTGAGGCTGGGATGTTAGACCTCGAGCAAAAGTAAGTTTACCGGCTACCTTACGGGGAAAAGGAGCCCGGACCAACACGGAGAAAGTTGATGAGAAGATTAGAAAATAATTTAGTTTAAATGAAAAATACCTAATTGAAAGTACAGTCAGCATCTAATTGGGCAGTGAGAGTACCTGGTCAGTATGATTTTAAAAAACAAAACAGCACACAAAGGTGTTCAAAAATGAAAAATGTCAGTTATTAAAATTCCTGCTTTCTGTTCAGCAAAAGTGGTAATGACATCTTCAAATTTCAAATTTCAGGCAATAGAAATTTCGATAGATAGAATAGTCAAGCTACTTAACCTCTCTTGTTCTAAAGAATTCCTAAATAGGTTTTTATCAATTTCAGTTTTGAAATCGATCGCTCGGCACTAGCTCATTTGCCTCCTCTTAAGTAAAAAAAAAGACGGGCTAGGGTTGAAAACGGTGTACGGTGGCCGTACCAAAACCGAAACCCAAATTTTCCTAAAGATTTTACAAATTTCTATTGATTAAGTATCAATAGAAATTTGTAAAATATTTTCACAAATCAGATTTATCACCTGGACCTATAGAACTTTAGAATTTTAAGGACTCTTTAATTGACATTCTATTCTTGGCTTTGTGATCTCTTGATGGGGTGTTGGTGGTAACTAGATGAGGTCTCAGTTTCGGTTCCCTAGTTGGGCACCTCACAATGGACTTTTCAATTCTCCATGCCCCGTTGGCGAAAGGATTGTCACGTATTACAATAATATGGGACTAAATTCTCGTAAGTTAAGGACTCTTTGAACTAATCTTGGTGCCCTGTTGGCACCTCTGCTTGCTACGTCTAGGTAAGGGCGTGAAGATCTACAGTACAAATAATGTTTCTCCCGGTGAAAAACATTCAATTCTGCTATGTTATCTTTATGCTATATATAAGAAAAAGAGTTAGTTATCAATATAATTAGCC
Source organism: Calephelis virginiensis (assembly GCA_002245475.1). NCBI lineage: Eukaryota > Metazoa > Arthropoda > Insecta > Lepidoptera > Riodinidae > Calephelis > Calephelis virginiensis. Next base: position 70,060 of record NJDC01004417.1, read on the forward strand.
CTATTAGTCCTATTTTGAAAAAAGTAATCTTCATCATCCTTATTTTTATTCCAGTCGTTGCTCATACTCAAAAGTGGAAACTCACGCACTGCTATTTGATCGGTCTTTGTCATCTGTAGGAAATTAAGTACGCATCTTCACGCCCGTATCCCGTAAATGGTAGACAGAGGTACAACCAGGGTACCATCATCTGTAGCAATAACTTTGTAGGCAGACCTTACATAGGTTATTAATATTGGCCGCTAGTCGGCCATTGTAGATTTATGGCAAACTTGTTATGATAAAATTATTTTTATGTTACTAATCAAACCACAATTTATGACAAACTTGCTATGGAAAAATGAGGCTAATTTTAGTGATTCACGTATCTCTGTTTGTCTGTAACGCTGTCAAGGCTGGACCAATTATAATATACACTTTGTTACAGACTTGAATTTAAAGCAAAGGCTACAATTAAAAAATATTACCCCTTAAGGAATACAATGGGATATGAAAGTTTGTATGGAAACATGCGCACCCTATCGAAGTTGCGGGTACTAACTGAACTATATTTAACCTGATGATGCTGTAAAAAGCGAAACCGGTAGCCTATTAATATGATAATAAATTATAAGTGATATCTAAAACAATGCAAGTCTTAATTTAAAAGTATGAATATTTGAAAGTTTTACCAACCGCCGACGATGGAAAATATCAAGTACAATTTAAATTTACTTGTGTTCAAATATAAGCCTCTTTCTTTATCATTAAATTTCGTAACTAGACTGTGCCCCACAAAGAGTATATAAATACTACGTAATAAGAGGCGGGACTTCCATAGATATATAGCAAACCCGAATTTGTATAAAGTTTACTTGAAAAATTATAACCCGTACAATTTGAAAGTAAGTCTAAAGGCATTCAGATATAAGGCAACTAGTGTCATATGATTTGGGCGAATAAAAAACATAGCAAACTTATTTTTTTTATTTTTTGATATGAAAGTTGCATCAGGAGTTTTGGCGCCATCGAGAGAAAAGATGGTCGAAGTTTTTTCATAACTATTGAATTTCGTGTTGGTATTGAGTCAAATTAGTCAATTTTGGTGGCATTTTGTACAATTTCGTTCAGTGAAAGTGCAGAAATGAAATAATCAGGAAGAAATTTGCTTATCGTGTATTTCCTCGTTGCCGCCAAACCTCGTTATATGAGCTTAGGTAATGAGGCCATCGCTTTACCCATGGTCTGACATGACTAACTGACGCCTTATGAGTTATGACTGATGACTAATTATAATTTGTTAAAATTGATGTAAAATTTGAAGCAAATTTCTACTTGACTAATGGCAAAATACTAACGTGAAGGCCAATACTTAAAGAAAGAAAGAAGTTGCGTCAAACTGCCTACACGTAGAGCGAATGCTTTTGAAACCCTTGGTTTGAACTTATTTTTTTATTGTTGTTTTTTATAGCCCGGTGAGGTTGCAAAAACCTCACGGTTAGCAACATATTGGCATTTCAAAAAAAAGTTGTTTCAAACGTATTTGAGATATGGTGATGAGGATTCCGATTGTTTGTTCATTATTGTATAAGTTCTTCTTCTTCTTTTACAAATATGCCTTGCGATCGTTTTTCATGCCTTACTTTGCCAATGTCAAGTTAGTTATTATTAAATATCATAGTCATTAGTCAATAGAGCATAGGTACAAAGTCATGTCACTGAGGGTCTTGAGTAAAGCGGTGGCTTCGTGACTCAAGTTCATCTAGTGAGATTTGACGGCAGCGAGGAAATAGACGATACACTAATTTCTTTATGTTTATTTCATTTGTGCACTTTCACTGAACAAAATTGATCTGATTCCCACCTAAATTAACTAATTTCACTCAATATAAACACGAAATTCAATAATATTTAATGAAAAAATTACGACCATCTTCATTCATGATGGCGCTAAAAACTCCTTGTATAAGTTATCATCGTTTGTAACAATTTTGACATGAATGAAAATCGTTTAAAGTATTTTTTACTTTTTGTGTATTTCTAGATTTTCAAAAAGTTTTTTCTGTTAGAAGTTTCTATAACTGTCGGTATAGTATTATTTCGCGGGAACTGCGGTAGTGCAGATTAATATATAGAGACACTAACATGATATTTTTATTTTCACAAGTGGTCGCCCATTGGTCGAAATTCGACTATAATCAAATTTAATATCTTGTTGATAAGAACGCCATCTTCATTTCTCAAGACCAACTACTTTGTTTCCAACTTTTTAGTGCACCATTTGTGATCTTTTATCGTTATCATCAATATATTTGTTTGTGTGTGTCAAATGCATGGTAGTGTGGGTAATGTTTTATTTATTGATTTTATGTACTTTTTAATTTTTTTAGCGTTCTGCACTTCTCCTACATATAAACTATAAGTGTGCCAAATTTTATGCTCCTGCGTTCGCGCAATTTTCGTAAAAAGGGGTCCTAAGTTTTGGCAAATTAGAATGTTACATACTCGTATTATTTTACTTATATTCCGTTTTCGCGTCAAAATGGCTGAGCAGATCATAATTAATTTTATTAAAATATATTAGACTTCAGAAACGGCTGTAATTTATTTTTCATCTCAATTTCAAAGGGTACCGTGGGGGAGCTAAATAAATATCCCTAGATAAGTTAAACAAATTGAATTTAGCCTCAAATCAAATTATATCCATGTGTGGGTGTTAGTAATGTGGCTAATATTACAAAGATTCTTAAATTTATACCACAGAATAAATTTCACACAAATCACACAATCTCACAAATGCTGGCCCCGTCGGGAAACGAACCCGAGACTCGCAGTTCGTCGGTGGAGTAAGGCGTGTACACTAGGACTTGATCAACGAGGATAACTAGAATAGGCAGGCGAAGCTGTGGGTAACAGCTACTAAACATATAAGCAGTTAGCGGGTGAAGCCGCGGGCAAAAACTGGTGTTTAATACATAACCATGAATTAATTATTATTTCGATTTGAGTTTAGTTGACTTGCAAGGAAATAAATGTCATCATTAAACGTTAACAGACATTTATACATACGTTTAAATAATTAATAATGTTGCCGAGCGTTTTAAATTTGATTTGAATAAATTAATCATAAGGCTGTGTCCACACTAGCGTTATCTGTGGAAGGTGCATTGTAATTGCATGAAAAATTATAATGATTATTGAATAATGAATTAAGAAAAATGTTGTTGATTTTTATTAAATATCCAATTATAATTGTGCTTGTAAATTTTAATTCAGTTATCGATAATATTTTAATTTCTTTGTTTCAGAAAAATGGCTGCTAAAGACAAACCTTTATTTGGAACAAATAAAATAAACACTTTCCCAAGGCGAATGTCATGTGTCAAATGTCAAAGCAAAAATAAAAATAGTTTAATAGAAAATGGCACAGATATTCATTTAACAGCTGTATTTGATGACTGTGATTGTAAATTAGACATAGAGCCTTATGAATCAAAAACAAAAAAATCCTGTTGTCGACGTAAGTTTTCTATGTGTATTTTACTAAAATTTAAAAGTTGTTGTTCTGGCTCCCCTGAGTAGAGTAGACCATCTGCTTCTCTGCCTGGTAGTTTGTCAGAGATGAGCATACTCGTATGTTAAATGGGTCATCAGTTATCACCAATAACATTGATAGATAGATGTTGATTTGCAGTAACTCGCCTGTGTGGGGATCCATCGTCTTATCTATTCCTGCCACCATCTTATCGTTATGTTTTGGTCCCAAGGGTTGGGTAGCCGGAAGACTCTCACGATATGCCTGGCATCCCGTTTACAGGATAGGACCTATAATATAAGCAACGATTGTGTGGAGAGCTATAATTCCTATCTTTTCAATTCATTCTAGTAGTAATTCTACACATATAGGGATGACAGCATCACTGAAGCTTTGTCTTTGTTTCACATACCTGCATACTTAGAACTCACGGCTTAAATTTATGATTTAAAAATGCTGTTACATCTCTCTAATATTTTTATATCAGAGAGATGTAAGATAACGCACACACAAATTCACTCAAATTCTGTACGGAAAAATAACTCACTTGTCTAGCAGGTCCACAAATTTGTTGCGTACGATTTTTTTCGAACGGATCGAATGTGTGTTGCGGGCCTTAATAGGTATATATTTTATCCATTCAAAATGCTATGTTCTCTCCTATAATTGATTGTCCTATAATTCCTATTCGTCCTATAATTGATTAGAAATTTTCCTCGCATTTTAATTAACAATACAAAAACTACATTTCTGTTATATAGATTTGCTTTACATTAAATTAGCGGTCGGTCCCAGCTTCGTGAAGTGTTATTTTACATACAAAACTTCTTCTTGAATCACCCTACCTATTGAAAAAAAACCGCATCGAAATCGGTTGCGAGGTTTAAACATACACACGGACAGACAGCGCATAGCAACTTAGTTTTATACTATGTAGTGATTAACGGATAATGTTAATAACTTTTCTACAGATTGAGATAAGCCTTCTAAAGTTTTGTTGTCAAGATATTTTTTTTTAATCATTGAAAAATAACAGGGGTTGCCTTGTAAGTATCTTTTATCTTAGGTTATTAATATTGTACAAATGTTATGTTTCAGGCCCATCTTGCCAGATTGTATGGGGTGTTTTTTTAGTATTATTATCTATATTAGGATTTATTTTTCCACTCAGAGATATTATGTTGTGGGAGAAATTAAACATGCGCCAAAGTAAGTCAAAGCTTTTATCAATATTTTTATAGTATCTAGACATGCTTGTAGATAAAGAGGCGGACTAATTTCCAGATCTTATTATGATGATTATAATTTACGTCATCTTAAACAAGTGTAATAACAATTACAATGTATTTACTTAACGATGGTACACAGCAAATTCGCGAGGTATTTAATACAAGTTATACCCACATTTTTCCAGAAAGTCGGATTTAAAAATACAGAGCTGGCGAAATCAAACTACGTATGGTAGTTGCAAAAGCCAGAAAAGAAGAAGAAGAAAATACAGAGCTATTTGTATGTTTTGGGCTCCTGCTTTCTTTTTTTAAAGAACATGGACTTTCTCTTCCTTGTACTAACTAAGATTTAAGTAAAAATATCGACTATGAGTTTCAACTAGCTTCGATTCCCAAAATAGTATAAGTTTCATGAAATGTAAAATTGCACAAATTGTTTTTCACACTAACATCGATAACATAGATATTTTTTATTTATTTCCGGTATTTGTAACAAGATGATGGCATATTTTTGTATAATGCACGTTGTGTATGATGTTTATATTTTTTAGTCTGAATAGTTCTTAAATTTATTTCCGTATCTATGGTATCTTCCTCTTTCATTGTTATTTTTTTCCGCGGTGAATCCCTAAGTCTACCTAACTAGTCTTATGTATGTAGGTATGTTCTAAGTTATAGTTAACTAATTCTATGGGTAGGTATGCAAATAAAATATTGTATTAAAACAGACGGGTTATAGCTAATGGAATTGCTGCTCTTGGCACCACGTTTGCAAAGGGTGCGATAGTAAAAAGCTGAAAACTATTTTTTTAGAATAAATTTTTATGGTGCCTTTTAAAAAAAGAAGAGCAATGCAATGTTGCAAGGCTTGTTGTCAGAAAATCAGTAGGGTGACTATTAGTGTGAGAAAACTATATACCTTTAACGTTATCATTATTAAATAATAATGATAACGTTTACGTAAATTTTTAACAATAGCAGCTACCCGCCATTTCGTACATACGTTGAAGTGACTTTTTGTGGTTAGTGATGCAAACGAAATATTTTCTCAAAATAAATGCTGTCCTATAAATGTGGACCCGAACTATAAGCAACTACAACACAATGTTTGATAAAATCTGGTTATTATTTATAGGTTAAAAAAATAATATCCTGCTATTTGGGATACGTATCCTGTGTAATTTTAAAAAAGTTAAGTTTACGTAGCGTTAATTGTTTTTAAATAATATTTCATGTCCATATTTAGTTTTATTACTGTTTAATTACATTCTATATGTACAGAAAAAACCTAAGTATTAACCACTCACCATAAAGAATCTCTTGCTATACCCTGAACCCCGAGTGTATTGGCCACAAGGCTAAGGCTGTCACTGAACGCAAGCAATGTAATTTGTTTACTAGCACGTTAGGTCAATTTGTATATCTTATACCTTTAAATCAGCAATTCTTGTCTATATAAAAATATATAATTGGAATCTCGGAATATAATAAAATAACATATAGTATGTAGGGGGTTTCGGGGGCGATAAATCGATCTAGCTAGGAATAATTTTTAGAAAATGTAATTTTATTCGTTTTTAAACTGAAAATTGTATTCGTGTTTCAACTAAAAAATATGACGCTTCCTGACATCTATTGACGAATCATAATAATATTTTTTGCGAGCAATAAAATTGTTCCAGCAGATGGCGTTGTTAAGTGATACGAAGTCACTGAGTGTTTGCTAAGAAATTTTATGTTATGAGTCGTAATTAAATATGATTTCCAAAAAACGCTATTTATAAAAAAAGTAAGTCATCCAAATTTGAATGATGAATAATTCTTTACACGAGTAATAAAGATTCAGGAAAAGTTGGTAATAATGGTTAGCGATCAAAGTAGGTATGATTTGCAACATTTACAGTAAGTATTTATAATTTGTTAACTTGTATTAAGGTAGGTATTTTCAATCATCCTTGCACCACTCCAGCGGAAGTGCTAAAACAGTGATTGATCTCTAAAAAAGTCAAAGACTGCCAGCTAATGCTTTTGGAGTCGGTCCGCACCCTGTGTATCAGAGACGAACATCTTTTGCGTATAGTAGCGCAGAAAATGTGCAACATTTAGGTACTACACGTAGACCATACAAAAAACCTTGTGACACATATAAACCTAAAAAGTACCACCAGTTCGGTACGCGGCCTCATTAATAAGATCCGGCAGAAGATACTAAGTGGGTTTTCTTTTTTGTTTCAAAAAGTGTTTTATACAACAGGTATTTGTTACAGGTCTACCATTATACAATTGGTGGACGGATCCGCCGGATACCGTCAAGGTGAGGGTATACATTTTCAATGTTACCAACCACGAGCGGTTTATGAGCGGAGTTGATAATAAGATGCACATGAAGGAGATTGGACCGGTAGTTTACATGTAAGTATAGTTTTTTAATTTAATAATTTACAGGAATGGAAATCAAAAGCG
>NJDC01004417.1:80636-109773 GCA_002245475.1 Calephelis virginiensis
TAGATATATTTTATTTATTTCCGGTATTTGTAACAAGATGATGGCATATTTTTGTATGAGCACGTTATGTATGATGTCTATATTTTTTGGTCTGAATAGTTCTTAAATTTATTTCCGTATCTATGGTATCTTCCTCGTAAAAATATGCATCACGATTTTTGTCCGCGATGAATCCCTAAGTCTACCTAACTAGTCTTATGTATGTAGGAATGTTCTAAGTTATAGTTAACTAATTCTATGGGTAGGTATGCAAATAAAATATTGTATTAAAACAGACGGGTTATAGCTAATGGAATTGCTGCTCTTGGCACCAGTTTGCAAAGGATGCGATAGTAAAAAGCTGAAAACTATTTTCTTGGAATAAATTTTTATGGTGCCTTTTAAAAAAAGAAGAGCAATGCAATGTTGCAAGGCTTGTTGTCAGAAAATCAGTAGGGTGACTATTAGTGAGAGAAAACTACATACCTTTAACGTTATCATTATTATTTATTTAACAATAGCAGTTACCTGCGATTTCGTACATACGTTGAAGTGACTTTTTGTGTTTAGTGATGAAAACGAAAGATTTTCTCAAAATAAATGCTGTCCTATAAATGTGGACCCGAACTATAAGCTAAGCAACTACAACACAATGTTTGATAAAATCTGGTCATTATTTATAGGTTAAAAAAATAATATCCTGCTATTTGGGATACGTATCCTGTGTAATTTAAAAAAAGTTAAGTTTACGTAGCGTTAATTGTTTTTAAATAATATTTCATGTCCATATTTAGTTTTATTACTATTGAATTACATTCTATATGTACAGTAAAAACCTAAGTATCAACCACTCACCAAAATGTATGTAAATTGAAAGCACCGTCAATGAGCGCATAAAGAAACTCTCGCTATACCCTGATCAAAGGCTTAGGCTGTCACTGAACGCAAGCAATGTAATTTGTTTACTAGGACGTTAGGTCAATTTGTATATCTTATACCTTTAAATGAGCAATTCTTGTCTATATATAAATATATAATTGGAATCTCGGAATCGGCTCCAATGATTTTCATGAAATTTAGTATGTAGGGGGTTTCGGGGGCGATAAATCGATCTATAATAAATAAATAATTTTTAGAAAATGTAATTTTATTCGTGTTTAAACTGAAAAATATGACACTTCCTGACATCTATTCTGATATCTATTCCTGACATCTGACCGCCTCGTTGGTCGAGTGGCTAGCGTACACGCCTAACTACACCGATCATCCGCGAGGCTCGGGTTCGATTCCCGACGGGGGCAGGCATTTGTGTGATGAACATTTAGATGTCTGCATTTCCGGGCCTGGGTGTTTATTAAATTTATCCTGGTATCTATTTAAGTATTTCTATGTATTAGAATCGTTGACTAACACCCATAACACAAGCATATAATTTGCTTACTTTGGGGTTAGATTCAATTTGTGTAACTTGTCCAGGAATATTTATTTATTTAAAAAAAAAAAAATCTATTGGCGAATAATAATACTATTTTTTGCGAGCAATAAAGTTGTTCTAGCAGATGGCGTTGTTAAGTGACACGAAGTCAATGAGTGTTTGCTAAGAAAATTTATAATATGAGTCGTACTTAAATATAATTTTCAAAAAACACTATTTATAAAAAAAATACCGAGCAAAGCTCGGTCATCCAGGTACTAATATCTAAAGGTATTCCTTTCTTTGATAGCATAAGAAGAAGAAAATATGAATAATTGAATAATTCTTTATTCGGTTAATAAAGATTCAGAAAAAGTTGGTAATAATGGTTAGCGATAAAAGTAGGTATGATTTGCAACATTTACAGTAAGTATTTATAATTTGTTAAGTTATATTAAGGTAGGTATTTTTAATCATCCTTGCAACACTCCAGCGGAAATGATAAAACAGTGATTGATCCCTAAAAAAAAGCCAAAGACTGCCAGCTAATGCTTTTGGAGTCGGTCGGCACCCTGTGTATCAGAGACGAACATCTTTTGCGTATAGTAGCGCAGAAAATGTGCAACATTTAGGTACTACACGTAGACCATACAAAGAACCTTGTGACACATATAAACCTAAAAAGTACCACCAGTTCGGTACGCGGCCTCATTAATAAGATCCGGCAGAAGATACTAAGTGGGTTTTCTTTTTTTGTTTCAAAAAGTTATACAATAGGTATTTGTTACAGGTCTACCATTATACAATTGGTGGACGGATCCGCCGGATACCGTCAAGGTGAGGGTATACATTTTCAATGTTACCAACCACGAGCGGTTTATGAGCGGAGTTGATAATAAGATGCACATGAAGGAGATTGGACCGGTAGTTTACATGTAAGTATAGTTTTTTAATTTAATAATTTACAGGAATGGAAATCAAAAGCGAACGGAATGCTTGGCAATGAGTAATACCTACATGCTGACTATAATTATGTACCATGCTAAAATTTCTTGTATTTTCTTGAATCAGGCGTTTCTTTGCGGAAATCTATTACAACAGATGTAAACTAAGCCTTTATTTTGCTGATTCCGTATATAATATAATTCCGTATATAATATAATTTCGTAATAGTTGTAAACTAAGCCTTTATTTTGCTAATTCCGTATATAATATAATTCCGTATATAATATAATTCCGTATATAATATAATTCCGTATATAATATAATTGCGTAATAGTTGTAAACTAAGCCTTTATTTTGCTAATTCCGCGGAATAATATAAAGGCTTAGTTAGTTTACATCTGTTACTTTCTTGTAATAAACTAACCAACCTGGCGAACTTCGTATCGTTTGACATTAACAGCAACATTTTGTATGGATGAAAGCATGGCTTTTCGCATTTTCCTGTTTTTATTTTCATAAGAATCTTCTCCTGACAATAACTAACATAAAAAAGAGTTACCTGACAAAATTGGTCCATCTGTTCAGGCGTGACGGAGCCACTGATTGTTGATTTGTTGCCAAACTAAAGCTGATTTTTGTATCTTGCGTAAGTTAGAACATACCTAGCCTATCCTTTACTTCAAACTGGAAAACGACAATGGCGAATACTTTGGCACTAAGTAAACATAACGATATTTCGTAAGCTGTTTTTTGAACAAGTTTGAATATGGACATTTATTTCGTGTTTGGGTTTAATTGAATTTTTACAAATATTTAAGAAAGTGATTATTTTATTTCAAAACTCATAAAATATATACAATATATTTAACTCCGAAGCAAGCATGCACGAAAGCAATTACATTGCTTTTTTTATTGAGATATGTTGTTGTGTCATGGGTAATCAGTGATACTAAAACATAAAATTAAATAAATACCCAAACAAATTGCACAGATTCAGAGATACAAACATTAACGCTCACCCCGGGCTTAAAATATTTTCAGGACCCGGTAGTAACGGTCTTAGATCAATGCCGATACCAAAGGCGTTGCCCGTACTGTTAGGACTGGTACACGATTAGGTACCTACTGGTACAATTGATTTAAGGGGTTTGCACCGGTACTGATACAATAATCCCTGTATCACAAAATAGTATTACGTAATATGTTTTTTTCAATCGAAAATACGTCTATTCCTTCTAAACAGATTTAAATGATACCAATACCTAAAAACGAAAGTCGGCAACGGCTCCCCTGTATTAATCGGGTACCTTTATTAGGTACAGGTATTAATCGGTATTAGTAGGTACCGCTATTTGCTAGGTATCGGTATAGGGACAGTACCGGTACACAGAGTACATGTACCCATTTTAGAAGTGGTATCCAAGTATCGTAATAGCTAGAACCGTTAAGTACTAGTATAGAACCTGTACTTTTGGTATCGGTTCCAAGCCTTGCGCTCATCAGACAAATGCCAGTCACTGTTGGGAATTTTATCCGAGCTATATTGATGATCAATGGCTTATAGACTATAATGCCGAAGACACTAAGTAGTACGCTATAAGTTATAGTGTACCACTTAGTGTCTTCGGCTAGACGTGGGTGTCCTTGTTGTGCCTCTGTCTAAAACTTCGAGGATATGGCGTGAAGATACTTTTTTCTACTATTTTTTTACTGTGAGAGGTCAGCGAACAAGCACACGGCTCTCCTGATGGTATGAGATAATCGTGGCCTATAGATACCTCAGATGTTACAGATTCTTCGCTGTATTGCATTCCGTTAAATCTATTGTGCAAGTCTACCAGCTACTCCCCCCCCCTCCCCGGGCTGAAACATGACAGATTCATTATGGCGGCAGGAATAAGTAAGGCGGTGGATCCCTACCAGGGTAACTTGAATCGTTGTAGATCGGTAAGTGGCGTGTATTCTTCAAAGCAACCTAAACAAAATAAGCCAGATAACAAGCTCACGATCTTCCTGTTGGAAAGAGATTTCGTGGCTTATAGGGATCAACCCTACCCCGGCAAGTTGCTGCACACCTTAGCATTAGTGATCTACCTAGTTGGTAATAATCCATTTAACTTACACTTATTTCTTTCAATCTACCAGGCAAGGATACAAATGGTTTATTCTTCTCGGAGTTCCGTATCAATACAGGGAAATTGAAAAAAACATACGGAATGTATCATAATGAGTCATAATTTGCATACTTAGTAGGATTACTCTTGAATCGTATATTTCATTTTCGGTAGTTTTGAACTCAGTACTAGTGGGTTATTAACGTTAAATTACAAATAAATTCAACAAATCCGATGAAACAGTTTGATGATTACTATTAATTTAATGTAAATAGTTCGCCAGTATTGTCCATATTATTCTGTGGTATTGTGTTCAAGAGTACCTAAAATGACATACTCAATTCCAATTTCTAATATTGCGTGAATCGAGCTTCAAGAGTAAACATTCAGGTCTGATGATGGATGAGTCATAATTTTATACAGATGAATCTTTTCAGGGAAACAGTAAGGCATACAGATGTTAGATTCCACGAAAATGGCACCATGACATATGTGGCGAGAAGAACATTAACATTCTTGCAAGAAGAAACCATTTATAAGCTGAACGACACCATCATAGTCCCTAATATGGCGATGCTGGTACTGATTATTAAAAATATTAGATTTGTTTGAAATAAGGTATCGAACAATCAAACATTTTTTCCGATGATTAACGACGTTCTTGACTGTTGCAAATAAGACTACCAACAAATGTAACCTTAGAAGAAACTTTGTTGCTATCTTCCAATTCTTATTAAATTAAGATTAAATCTAAGACCAGAGTAATGCATACCAATGTTTACTGTGAAGATATTTAATGTGCTCAAATATCAATTTATTCAAATACAAATTATATATCAAAGGTGTAATAGAATATTAAAATTAAAAATCTATAACCCCAAAAAAACCTACATTCTTTAATGTAGTTAAGAACTATCTCGATCACGTCAGCTTTCAAACAAAAAACCCACATGGAAATCTGTACACCCGGTAAAAATATACCACAGACAGACATACACACACACCACACAAATGACTGCGGTGTACCACAAGGTAGTATCTATGTGTATGTTTAATTTTATATAAATGATAGGCCTGATGCAATCATGGCTTGCTAACGTCTGAATGTTCATAAATCGTATTTCAACGCCTTACAAAAATTCCTGGGTATACTTTAAATTACGGGGCGTTGTTTCAATGTCAATACGACTGCTGTATACTACATGGTAGAGTCTTAGGGCCAGTATATTTTAATTTACATAAATGATCGGCCTGATGCAATCATGTCTTCACAACATCTGGTTGTTGATAGATCGTTTTAAAAAGTCTTGTTGAAATTCCTGTGCATACTTTAATATTACAGGGCGTTGTGTCGATGTTACACGACAGATACTTCTATCGGACTGGGTTCAACTTCATCTTAAACTTGCACACCAAGAAGTTCTTTTTGAAGATGACCATCCAAGATTATCTATGGGATTTCACAGATACAATCTTGAACAGCACCAAGTTGGTCTCACCTAGTATGGTTCCAGTCATCAATGTGGGTGTTTTGAATCGGGTAAGGACTACAAATTTTCCATTTTAAATAAAAAAAAGCATTTTAAATAAATAAAAAAATATATTAAAAAAAAGTAATGTCAGTCGCCTCTGTAGTCTAGCAGTCCGGTCTAGGACTCCATGAGGTCCCGGATTTAATCCCCGGGTCGGGCAAAAACAAGAAATTGTGTTATTTAAATTTTCTAATAAAAACAACATTCCTTGGGATTGGATATGTGCGATTGATGATATTCTTGCCACCTATCACCCACCACATTGTGGGACTTAGTGTCTTCGGGTGGGCATGGGTGGTTGTACTCTGCATTACTATTCGGGGATATAGGCGAGAAGCATTTTTTTAATTTATTCAATAATTATTTTGAAAGGACTCTGCAAGGGGGGTTTTTGCTACGTAGCAAGCAGTAAATTTTTTATCTAATATTACGACGATATTATTTCAGCTTTTCTCTACTGTTGACAATGTTATGCTGTTTTGAACTTCGCTTGAGCGTTGCAGTTTGTATTTCAATGAAATTTGGAAGTCAAAATCACCACATGAATTTTTATTGAACACGTACTATTTTTTGAACAGTTTTTATAGGCAATTTAAATAGACAGATGTAGGTACAACACTGAAGGCGTAGCCCAATCCCGTGTTGACGACTTTGATGCACTGTACGGTCGTAGGTATTTAACTCAAGAACAGGGTCCAGTAAAACTACTATACATTACATTACTGTGCACATTGTTTTCATCCATTTTTACAAAACATTGCATTTTTTAATACAAGCAAGAGAGCAACATATACTTTTTACTATGTATATCGAAGATGAAAAATAGCACCTGATGCTATGACGGCAGAAAAGGTAAGGCTACCAATTTAGGCAAAACTTGGTCATTTAATTATGGTCACGGTGTCAGTGACTATCGAACCTGCTAATAATTTTAATCTCGTCAGTTACTCTTTTTTCTATCTGTTACAGACTTTCGAGCAGTTTATTAGTGAAATAACAGTGAAATATGGTCCCAGATGGGGTCACAAAGATTTCTTCCGGATTCAAAGTGTTAAGGATATTCCGGATATAACTGGATATGCCGGCAATGTAAGACCATTTATAACCGACTTATTTGGGGCATGCAGATTACATGGCTGATAAAAATATAATTGAAATAGACTAACTACTATCATACAAATTCATGTGGAACACATTTTACAAAATTGTATATATCCCCGTGTTGGTCCGGGCTCCTTTGCAGAATAGACCATCTGCCTTCCTGCCAGGCAGCTCTTAAAAGGCGAGCATAAGCTCACCGTCACTAACACTGTGACATTAGACTAGGTGGTAGAGTTTCGCAGCGACTCACCCGAATTTGTAATACTTCATGACGTTATGGTGGCAGAAATAAGTAAGGCGACCTATTTCTGCCGCCATAACGTCATGACGTGTTCCGGTTTGGAGGATAAGATAGCCAGTCAACTTACTGTTGCTCGAGGACAGCCGTCGTCGCTTGTAGACATCAAAGATATTATTGAGGTCTCTCTATGGCCTAGTCGTCCAAATCTACCTGGCTGGCAGGTAATGGCTGGAAATATAATAATTCACATGCCCTAAATATTAAAGAGTATATTCCCTTTGTTGTCCGTGTTACTACCAATGTTACTACCAGTAGTAAGATGGGTAAATTTTTTTCCGTTTTTACTACTGCAGTTGTAAGTTGTTATAAGGGAAATACTAAATTGCCTATCTTACTACCAATTGACTATAGTTGTTACAGGGGTAACTTATTTACCGTTATTACTACTGCAGTTGTAAGTTGTTAGAATGAAAATATTGTGTTACCCGTCTTACTACTACCCAATTGTAGTTGTTGCATGGGTAACTTGGTAGCATTGCAATTGTAAGCAAAGAAATATTAAATTGTCTGTGTTACTACCTCAAAAATAAACTTTGTCCATCTTCAAGACATAATCTAAGAGTTAAGTTGTATACAAAGTCATCAATTTTCTGGGCTATGATTGACAGAGAGATAAAAAACAAAGGAATCAAACTTTCTTGTTTAAAAGGTCGCAAATAAAAAAAAAATTTAAACATTTTTATTTTTATAAAAATAAACATCAATCTTAACTTTTTATGATATTGGAAGGCAAACAAGCTGACGGATTTCCTGATGATAAGAAATTCACGCCGCCTAGAGACACCAACCTAAGGCCGGGATATCAGGCTTCGAGCAAAAGTAACTTTACCGGCTACCTTGTCCTCCGAACCGAAACACGTCAATGGCAAGCACTGACGTTAAGGCGGCAGGAATATAATAGAATAGAAAATGAGCTGCATTTTCATATGTTGTATTTGATCATTATTTTGTACATCACTATGTCCTGTTTATAAACTGCTGTCTAATGATTTTAACAATACTATCATCTTGGATTACATTTGATAGCCGCTTCATCAGGTTTTGTTATCTTTATCAATTTGTTCAACTTTGAATTACATTTTTCTATTTTTCTTCCAAAAAATTATTTGTTCTGTATCTCATGCGAAAAACGCTCAAATCAAATACTTATTTTTGATACTTATTTTTTGTAGGTAGGTTATAATTCTTCCCTTTAAAAATTGTTCACATTCCTTTCTTATGTAGAACCAGCCCCCAGCAGCGTTTCTCTAGGTAAAAGCGGTAATACAGCAGAACGAAACCATAAAATTTTGAGATTTGCATATTGATTTGTCTAAAAAAAACGCTCAACACCCACTGATGATAGCAACTATTTCCGTTTTCTTAGTTACCCTTAAATCTTGTAATAAGTACAGCAATGTTTGTGATTTCAAAATGACTAATATACATTTCATTAATACTCGTAGTTAAGTTGAAAAATTTAAAATTAAAATAAAGATTCGTATGAATTATTCATATTATTTTTTGTAATTTGTGACCTTTTAAACGAGAAAGTTTGATTCCTTTGTTTTTTTATCTCTCTAACAATCATATCCAGAAACTGATCACTTTGTTTGTATACAACTTAACTCTTAGATTATGTCTTGAAGATGGACAAAGTTTATTTTTGAGGTAGTAACACAGACAATTTAATATTTCTTTGCTTATAATTGCAATGCTACCAAGTTACCCATTTAACAACTACAATTGGGTAGTAGTAAGACGGATAACACAATATTTTCATTCTAACAACTTACAACTGCAGTAGTAATAACGGTAAATAAGTTACCCCTGTAACAACTATAGTCAATTGGTAGTAAGATAGACAATTTAGTATTTCCCTTTTAACAACTTACAACTGCAGTAGTAAAAACGGAAAAAAATTTACCCATCTTACTACTGGTAGTAACATTGGTAGTAACAGCGGCATCAAAGGGTATATTCATGCCTATTTTGACATATAATATAATACCTATTTATTTATAGCAAGTTCTCTGCTATATATACGTAATATTCTTTATATAAATTATTTGTATAATGCTAAATATACTTGGGCATAGTAAAAGGGTAGAGACTCCAAGAAATTTGAAGTACAAAAATCTGATTTTGAATTTGGGCACAGTTTTTGTCTATCTGCAGAGAAAATATATAGGAAAATATTGAAATTGAACGTTTGAATATGAAATGTATATAATCTGGATTAACCCTTGCATTCCAGACAAATTAGTGGTTTTGTAGTGACAAAAGTGCAAAGAAAAAAAGTCTAGTAGTCTTTAAGTGTAAAAAAATGTGGATTAATGTACACATGTAAGAAGTGAAACTCCTTTTTGACATAATTTCCGTTTTTCCGTAAAGAGTAATAGAAAATAAGTTGCATTTAAAAAAAATACATTACGTATTGCGCGTTGCACCAGGTGCAAATACCTCAAGTTCAAGTGAGTTTGCTATGTTTATATTATGCTAGCTTGAAGATATACCAGGCGACAAAACAAAAATCACGATGAACACTGTATAAAATTTGGCAATAACATACAGTGTTTTTTTGTAGAACGTAACAGAGAAATGTGATGGAAAATTTCTCTCATACGTCTATAAAGAATAAAAAAACAGCAATCGTAAACCTCATTTACACGAACCGATTATTATAATACATAAAAAATAATTCTGTTACAGCAATGTATGGACAATGTAACCGGCTCCTCAGACGGCATCTTGTATCACCAGGACATATCGAAGAATGACGTTTTATACAATTTCTACAGACCCATGTGCAGTCTTTTGCCGCTTCAATTTAGTGGTAAGAATTAAACCTTTTTTACATTGTAGCTTGTTTTATTTGCTTCGCACGCTAAACCTTTCCCACTCAAACTTACACAAAGAGTAAAAAAAACTAACATAAATAGTAAAAAATACGCCCACCCGTTAATAATAAAACAAAACTTGACTAGTCTGTTATTTTATTTTAGCTTCTTTCATTACGATTCTAACGACATAAATTTTAATTTTAAGCAGTTATAAACAAGTATCATCACGCCCATAACCTCGAAGAGGTAGTCAGAGGCACAACCAGGGCACCTGCGATAGGTCGAAGACACATTCAAGGAGAATTTTTATGTTAGATTACTTGGTGCTACAGAACCCATAATGGGCGAGTCCAACTAGCACTTGACCGCTTTGTTTTTAAAAATAAACCACATATAGAAATGTAACGCCCCCATATCTGGCAGCTTGGGAAATAATTAGCTCCCACATCAGTGTGTTTGTGTTACGGTTCGGAGAGTAGGGTAGCCAGAAAACTAAAATCTCAGACTCAGGTTGGCAACATACCATTAAAGTATTCACACTTATACACCAATATATATTATTTGTTAGTTTGCGATACGATACTACAAAAAGGAGTGTTTTTAAATTTTTTTTTAAAGTTTCATGTATTACTTGTGGTAGCCCGTTGGTCGAAATTCAACCATAATAAATTTTAATAACTTGTTGATAAGAACGCCATCTTCATTTCTCAAAACCAACTACTTTGTTTCCAAACTTTTTAGTGCGCCATCTGTGATCTTTTATCGTTATCATCATTATATTTGTTTGTGTGTGTCAAATGCAAGGGATAGTGGGTAATGTTATATTTATTGATTTAATATACTTTATAATTTTTTTTATTTTTTTTAATATTATTGAAAAATATTAGCGTTCTGCACTCCTCCTACACATAAACTATAAGTGTGCCAATTTTCGTAAAAAGGGGTCCAAAGTTTTGGTATCACGTATTAATATAATATAGATGTTATCTTACAGAGGTAGTTTTGATATAATTTTAAATATTTACTTTTTTATATTTGTATTATATCAAATAAAATAGCTTAATACTTTTGTATAAGATCCGAACCTACATCGACATACACTGAATTAATAACAGAATGAAACATGTTTTATGGGTTGCCTAATATAATAATAATAATATAATAATAATATGGGTTGCCTAAAAATCCTGCCCAGAATGTTTTCAATTATTTTAAAAAATATGATTTTTCATATTTTTGAATTGTTTTGCAGCCAACCCTATATCAACGTGATCGCAATAAAACAGCTCTTAAGATTTTTTTTCTATTATCCAATCAAGTGAAGGTCGACATACCTGTCTATGGTACCACCGTCTTACCTATTCCTGCCGCCATAACGTCGGTTCGAAGGGTAAGTTAGCCGGTAAACTTAATTTTGCTCGAGGCCTAACATCCCGGCCTCAGGTTGGCAACGCACCATTACCACCTTTGGTGTCTCTAGGCGGCGTGAATTTCTTAACGTCAGGAAATCCGTTTGCTTGTTTGCCTTCCATTATCATAAAAAAAAATTGGTTGTTTTCAGAGGAAATGACAGTTAACGGAATGCGAGTATTCAAGTTTACCTTCTTGGATTCTACGTTTGACCGCGTGCCGAAAAATGTGTCGAACTGCCGGGAAGATTCAAACTTACCTTCTGGTATCAAGGATTCTTCAAAATGTTATTACGGTAAGGATGATAAAATAAAAAATCTATCATCATCCTATTTTTTATTGTTATGGTTTTATTGTCATGACTGTTTGTCTTGCCTTCCCAGGCAAGACAAGCAGACGGATTTCCTGGTGGTAAGAAATTCACGTCCCCTAAAGTCACCAAAGGTGGTAATGGTGCGCTACCAACTTGAAGCCGGGGTGTTAGGCCTCGAGCAAAAGTAAGCTTACCAGCTACAACGGCAACGGCAAGCTCTGACGATATGGCGGCAGGAATAGCTTAACCGGTGGAACCAATCTGGGTGAGTCGCTGCGAAACTCTACTATCTAGTTAGATGTCACGGTGTTAGTGACATTAAGCCTATGCTCGCCTTTTACGAGTTGCTTGGATAAAAAAGGAAGATGTTCTATTGTGCAAAGGTGCCCAGACCAACACGGGGAAAAATCCTAATCCTCGTAATAATCCCACTGATTATTATGTAAAAATTGATAATCAGCGATCGAAATGCAATCAATTGCTATCTCTCAAATTTACACATTACAAATAATATATTACTACACAATAAGTATGGCCCGATTTTTCTACCGCTCAGCCTAAACATTAAAGATATAATGATCAGCGCCAAGTTATAGATATAATAATCCTGCCAGTTATTCTTTATTTCGCTCTTTTACTTACTTATATCATGTTCTTTTGCATCCCAGATAGTTAGTTCATTGCCATATGTATTGTTCCACGATAACTAAATATCTTAAGTAAAAAAGTAAATATCTTCACGCCCATATCCCTGAACAAGTAGGCAGAGGCACAACCAGCTCACCCACGACTAGCCGAAAACACTAAGTCCCACAATGTAAAATGTGATAATCCCAAACATCGTTGTTTTCTTATTTTTAGAAAACTAGAACTCGGGACCTCGTGCAGTTAAATCCAACACCTGGACCGCTAAACAGCAGAGGCGATATCTTACCCGTGTTTTATCCGGTTCCTATCTGTACCTATCTGTTCTACGGCGTTTAGATATGCCTCGAATCCTGGTATAAATACTAATCGATTATGATTATTTGAATTATAGGAGAGTTTGTTTGAGGTCTGTTATACAGAGACAAAATCCGTGCTAAAGAGATTCGATATTCGAGAGTGCCGCTAGCGGAACTGAGTATTTCTTGTGTATCCGGTGTGAGGGCAGTTAAAGTGGTACCGGAGTGCTTGGCCCCTTTAACCTGGTCTTTACTGCCTGGGGGCTGACAGCTTATCTTTTTAGCCACGATCACTGGTAAAGGGAACATCAAGTAGATGTCAAACGACGTGTTCTATATTTGCTATCTCCACTGGCCAACAGAAATACAATAGAGACAGTAAATACAAAACAAGCCATTTGGCAGCTTTTTGATGTACACTTGACCCAGTGATTATCACTAAAAAGATACGCAATCAGCCTCCTGGTCAATAAATAAATAAACATCTGTAGACAAATTACACAACTTGATCTAAACCCACATTATGTAAATTATATTATTATTTAGGTAGGATTGTCACATGTAAAGAACGTGACAATTTATATTGTTTCCCGAGCTCTTCCTATATTCGTGTTCTGGTCGCGGAGGTGGGTGGTGGGAACGTCAGTTAGGCTTGTCACATTCTGTCGTTTGGAGGATTATTTGCCACAACAGTTACACTGCTTACGCGGAATTAGCAAAATAAAGGCTTATTTTACATCTGTTATAATGGATTTCCGCAAAGTAACGCCTGATTCAATTAAATATCTAAATTATATGCTTTTGTTACATAGAAATACTTAAATATATACCAATACAAATTTCAATAAACACCCAGATCCGGGAACACAGACATCTCGGTTCATCACAAAAATGTTTACCCCCATCGAGAATCGAACCCAAGCCTCGCGGTTGGTCGATGGATTTAGACATGTGCGCTAACCCCTCAACCAACGTGGTCAAAACAAAAAAGGTCTGCTTATTATTGTCATTTTATGGAATTAACACTAAAATTAATATTAAGGCAGTATAATTTTTAGGCTACTTTTTCAGATTTTCCGCTGGTGCTCTCTTTTCCTCATTTCTATTTAGCGGATATACCAAAGGATGCTTACGTCACAGGCTTGCAGCCGGACCCCATTAAGCATAGCATGGGATTTGTGCTTATTGAACCTGTAAGTGAAAAACACTTAGTTACACACTTTATTGCACAGTGGAATCAAACTTTGTATTACATAAAGTCAAAATACAAAGTAGCACAAAAAATGTTGTCATAACATTGTTTTGAAACGCTGTTCCCGCTCGCGCGGCACACACACTGAGGGAGTAGAAGTGTATCTTTTTATTTTTTTATCTCACTCGAAACTCGCCTGATGGAAAGCTTTGGTGTAGTCAAATGTGAAGCCATACTTACCTAGAAAAAAATGTATGTCCAGCAAACAAACACACGTCTCTTCTGATGGTAATAGACAACCGTGGCCTATGCACACAATATATATTGTAGTTGCGTCGCTATCTCTTCCACCTCCTCTACCACAATGGTCACCCATATAACATTTATTTTCCTCTTACGAGCTGCCTAGCGGGAATCATTTGGTATATTATACACAAGAGACCCGGACCAACACGAAAAATCGAAAAAAGACAATTTTTCTCTACTTTTTGCTATAGTACTAACTACTTTCCGAGCTAACCTGAGAGTTGCCCTCTCACGTCAGATTTTAGATGAATGTTTCGTGAATGTGTATTTTCATGAGTGTGTACATATGTGTTTAAACGTACATATCGTCGGCTTATTGCAAGAACTCATTAACTGTAAAAAATCAATAAATACGCTTTTTCATGGATATATTCATTCTGACATATTCGACAATGCAAAAACTCACTAATTTCGAACCAATTTGCTTCAGGAGGTTGGTTATGCTTGCTATTAAATTCATAACTGCAAATTTACTGTTAAAATGTTAAAATTACCGTTGATTTAAGAATAATGAATTTGTCACTTAATGACTTCTTGCAAAAAACCGACGATTAGTGCGTTGATGTGTTTTATAGAATAATGAGTTTTTTTATATTTTCAGTTAACCGGAACTCCAATTAGGTCTGATGTGAAAATTCAATGCAATCTTCAAATGAACAACATAAAGGGATTATATTCTAAAGAATTCGATAAATTCTCGGATATGATTATTCCTATCGTTTGGGTGGAGACGGTAAATATTATTATTAATTGCTTATCTTGTTCAATAACATCCCGGACAGCAGAACGTGCAACAAGTCTACATCGAACTTGTTATTTATCTTGTTTAATATAGGAAAACAAATAAAGCGGATGAATTTAGTAATTGTAAGAAAATTCATAAGGTATTTCAAAATAGGTTGACAAATTATAAGACTAATAAGTACATCTAATAAAAGATATCTACACAAAAAAATTAAGCAATTTAAATGACATGCTTAAAAATTACTTAAATGCATATCGCGCGAAGTATATCATTGTAGTCTGGAGTAGATACAATCGCGTTCAACAATCAAATTGCGACTTTCAGCGCCATTTCAATTTCAATGCATGTACAAGAAAGTAAGTATTAGTAGGATATGATATGATTTATATCATATCCTACTAATATTTATTTCATATCCAAAATATTATGTCTTTATCAAAATGTCAATATTCATTTTAATAACATAAACACAGTATTGTAAAATACAAAATTTATGAAACAAAACAAAAAGTTTACGCAACTGTACCCCAGCAAAAAAATCTCTTACATAGTAAGGTAGTACATTCATAAATATAAGCAACGAATATGGTCCAAGACCGCAGCCCTGGGGAACACCCAGTATATTTGAAGCATTAATCTCAACTTTCTGAATTCTCCCATTCTCTCATGAAAATTCAGAATAATGCCTTCCATAATGACGTAGTTTCCTGATTGTCCATTTTTCGTGTTTATCGCAATCGAATGCTTTAGGCAAATCACAGGATTTGGATCATCAGGATACATCAAATGTATCCTGGGAATTCTTCAAAAATTCCTCAACACAAAAGGGTAGATTATCGATCTACATCTTAGTAAAACTTAGTAATATCAAACTCATGAAATAAACCTCATTTGTTAAAATATAAAAACATAGGTAGATTTAAGTCGAGTTTTAGAATAGAGTAAGTAGCTAAGTTTTATGAGATCAGTAAATACTCCAAAGACAGAAATTAAATGTTATAGCTAAATTTGTATGTACGTATTATGGTGGGCTCCCAGATTATACCTCATTCTACTTCGTTGAGGATACGTGCGAGCAGATACTTTATATCTGATTTTGCCCCCAAATAACATAATAATTTATTTTCAGGATCAAGAGCGTCTACCTACCAAAGTTTTTGCCACGTTATACTTCACAGTGGTTATAGTACCAGTATTAATGCCCCTTATTTATTCAATTGTAATTGTAATTGGTTCTTTGTTAATATTCAAACATGTTAATTTTCAACATAAAGTCAAAAAATACGTACTTAGCAAAATGCTGTTCAGTGACAAGAATGCTGTGAAGAATAAAATACATGAAATGGAAGTGTTTCTGAATAAACCAGATGAAGAGAAATAAACCAATTACTAACCAATAAATTTTACCAATAACGGGAAATTAGCAAACAAGTATAAAAATAGTGCCATGTTGTTTTCTATACAACCAATATTAATCAAAAGGATAGATTTACTAGATAACAGAGTACAACAGCTCGCCAGGATAAGTACCACCACTTTACCTATTCCTGTTGTCAAAGCTTCAGCATTCAGAGTTGCAACTGTTATAATATCCCGAAGATAATAAGAAAGATCCATAGTATCTAGAGGTTTACGCATCATCACCATCAGAGTAGCCACCAGCTTATTTACATCTTACAAAATAACCTCATTGCTAAGATTTAGCAAGAGAGATGTCTCAAATAATAAAAAAATAGGTAATACGTCAGATTAAGTGGAAAGAGCATTCTTAAGACAATCAAGAACGTATCGTCGTGACCTAGTAAAATATATACATTTTATATATCTACGATATTTTATTTGTTAAAAAGGGTTGTGATTTTTTTAAAACAAATTTTTGACTTGCCATCAATGCAGTACAAAAGAATACTTATAGGTTAAAAATAATAATAACACAATATTTTGTGGCTATATTTTTATATTTTTTGGTTGTAAATATTATATTTAAAAAAAAATCTTGTTTTTTTTTTATTTTGGAAACCGTTGACGTGTTCCAGTTCGGAGGATAAGGTAGCCGATAAATTTACTTTTGCTCGAGGTTTGACATCTCGGCTTCAGGTTGGCAGCGCACCATTACCACATTTCGCCATGTAGGTGACCATAGGCCATAGGTGGTGTAATATCAGGAAATCCATCGTTTCTATGATGCCTTCAATGCTGCAATGAAAAAAATATATAAAGAAGAAAGAACGAGAGAGAGTGAGAGTGTGAGAGAGAGAGGGGGAGGAGAGAGATAGAGAGAGAGGGGGGGGGGGGACATCTTCGCTCAAGCTTACAGCAGAAAGTGTCTTTACAACTTTTCGTGAGAATCGTATAGTGAATATGATATATCGACAGCAGTTCCACTTACCGCGTCCAATTGTATTTTGAAACCATACAGAAAACTATCGAAATACCCATTTAAAATTTCAAATCTGTTTTAACCGTTTAGAAGTTAGGTATGTAAAATAGGTAAGTACGGAAGGATCATTTTTACGACCCGGTGTCCTATTACCCGTTGTCCTGTGGGAATGAAGCATAGTCCTGCTTTAAAAAGTAGCCTAACATAGGCTACTTTTTAAAGCAGGACTTATCGTTGACACAATAACATACTCATATATTATCCTACTAAGATATTTTAATAATTGTAATTGTACCTGTTTTATTTTTCACATACTTGATTATTAAAAAAAAACTTGATTATTATATTGACTTGATTATTATACTTGATTATTATATTTTTATTTATTTGTTCTAAGTATAGCTATAGTTAATTGTTTTTTGTACACGATGCCTTCCATTTTATTTTCACATCTTCATTTTTTTTGGGTTGGCTGGAAGAAATTTCTTTAGTTAGAGATAAGCTCGCCTTTTGTGCATTTTTAAACTTATCGTGTATTTTGTGTATTTTAGTTTTTTGTGTGCAATAAAGTGTTAAATAAAGAAATAAGCTAGCTAGACGATATGTCTAGCTCCCACACAACGCGCGATAATGAACTTCGTTAGGCCATTACCAACAACACCAATAATGGCAGAGGGCTGTGCAGGAACCTACCCGGATATGAATCCACCGCCTTACCTATTCGTGACGTCACGCAATAACAGTGAACCACTATAGTGACCGGATCATGTTCCAATCCAGAGGGAAGGGTTACTATTTCAGCCACGGGATAGTGACGCAACACCTATGGTCGGGCTTGTTCGCTTTTGCCATAAAAACTTGCATTATGACGTTACAAATATTAAACTTATTTTTTATAACTAAATTGATTTTTTTACGAAAAATTAAAATTTAATCATCACATACTAAGTACAGTGTGACCAACTCATCTATTCATTAAAAAGTGTCATTACGTGTCGAAATCTATGACATTTTGGTCTACAAATGTGTTTCCCTTAGTTACCAATAGAGGCGCTGTTTAAAATTATCATATATATAATTTACAGAGACGGTAGCGAATATAGTAAACTAGATAAGACGTAAACTCTCATAGTAAGGGCCCTGATTGAGAATTTTACTTAGATGTTAGCGTTAATAACAAGGTAATTAAAAAATGTAGTTGTGGAAACATAATTTACGGCGCTCAAACTTCAGAAACCGACAGCGGAATATTAGTTTTTCGAAGTTAGTTCCAATTTTAACTATTGAACATATTTTTGACGTGACAACGTCTTATAAATCGATGGAGCCGGCTAGCTGCACGCACCAAAAAACATGACTCATGCGGCGTTACTTCGCTCGGAGCCGTTCTATTTAAGGTTTGAAGTGCAAGCGAGCGCGCGGAACGAGCGACAAAGAGGCACAATCGACCTCCGTTCTTATGACGTTGTCACTTTCAACTATATTCAGTAAAACGACTTTGTTGAATCCGCTTTTTTGGGAACACTAAACCTCGCAACATTTTTTTGAAAACTGATAATTATCTAATTAATTTAACTCGATTATCTTCAAGAACAATTCAAAAACTCATGTACTTAAGTATTTATAATTTGCTTACTTTGTGGAAAGATTCGATTTGTGTGACTTTTCCAGGGATATTTATTTATTTACTAGCAGCTACCCGCGGCTTCGCCTGCGTAGTCTATTTATTTAATATGTAACTCTCCAACGCTACCCGTTGAAATTTTGAGATAAAAAACGGCCTACGTCCTTCTTCAAACTTTAATCTATTTTTATTTAAATATCACCTTAAAACTATTACACAATGATGTTCTGGAAAAAATAAATTTAAAAAGTACTGAGTACGTAGCACTGAGCACAACCGTTCCATTAGGAGTTAACCACGCGCATACCACGCGTCTGTGTCTTTAAATTATAGTGTTAACGTTATGATTATATTCTATTTGATAGTGTTATTTTAAAACTGCGATATCCCCTAAGATATTCATTGAAATCGAGTGATGTGAAATGCAATTTTATTTTAAATTAATTAAATACTTGTGATTAATGAAGTATTTTTTTGGATAAGTATTAACATCGTGTTTATAAAATAACCTTCGCAAATAATGCGTTATTTTGAAACAAATTTGATTGGCATAAAAAAAGGTTATAGTGAGCTAACCTTAAAAAATAGGAATGTGCTGTCGCGGATTTTTTAGGACTTTTAAAGGAGAACAATTATTTTATACATGATTTTTACGACACTTTCACTGTTATCGCAGCGCACGCTCTCAATAGGAAAAAATCCCCCGATTTTAAAACATTTATCATTGGTGCTCCGTTCCTGTTGATCTTCGCGTGATGATGTATAGCCCATAGCCTTCTTCAATAAATGGACTTTCTATCACTGAAAGTTCAAGCAAACAAATAATCAAACTCTTCAGCTTTTAAATATAAGTATAGATAGTATAGATTTTGGTTCCGTGCTCTTACAAAAAAATATAGACTGCTTTCATACGAACTTAGTCATAAAAGGCGAGTTTCGGTTCATTTTATTAAGACAAAAATCTGGAAAATTAATTTCTCTATACTAAACACATTTAGCGGTGGCGTGGTTTTGCACGTTTCCATGTTTATATTCTTTTATGATAAGGTTAATAAGTTAAAATACTTTTGATTAAATTATCGCTATAAAAAGTAGCCTATGTTCTATCATCCCTAATAAAGTGTCTGAATACAAAGTTTTACTGTTATATCTAGGGATTTTTAACCAATTTTGCTACTATGTGTATCCTAATTTCTTTGTGTGTTTTTCGTTAACGATAAACTGATGTACGTGGTTCATTGTTATGGACTTATGGTAAAAATTACTGTTAAATATTTTTCCTACCCAAATTGTGCCACCCCCGTTAACCCTTTTCAAAAAACGCTTAGATATGTATCTCATAATTTGTATTGCAGAGCATTATTTCAATTTCACGCAAAATATTTCAATAGAATTAAATTTTCCATACAAACTTAGCCACCCCCGTTAACCCCCAATGGGGGTGAATTTCGAAAAACCCTGAAATACGTGTTTCATCATTTGTACTAAAAATATTAATTCAAAGTTTAAAGCAAAAATGTGCAATAAAAATATTTTTCTCATACAAACTTTGCCACCCCTTTTAACCAAAAGGATTGAATTACCAAAAAATAATATGCCTATGTCCTTCTCATGAATGCAAACTATCTACATACCAAATTTCAGCAAAATCGGTTGGGTGGTTTAGGCGTGAAAAGGTAACAGACAGACAGACAGAATTACTTTCGCATTTATAATATTAGTGTGGATTTGTGTCTTAAAATACCCTTCATTCCTCATTGTCATTTACGGCATTCTTAAAACATGGCCTGTTCACTTGGAAAAGTACTTTACACAATTTTGTAGAATATTGTGACGAATACTATTTTACAAAGTGTAAGTCAGTTTAAAAGTATTAAATTTGCTATGTTTTTTATTCCCCTAAATCATATGACACTAGTTGCCTTAAATCTGAATGCCTTTAGACTTACTTTCAAATTAAACGGGTTATACCATTTTACCATGTTATTTATCAGACTGTCTGTTACTTTCTGTCTGTTTACCCGAATTTTGTATGAAGTTTGGCTTAAGTGACACAAGATGTCACTTAAGCCAAACTTCATACGAAATTCGGGTTTGATATATACAATAAATAAATAAATATCCTTGGAGAAGTCACACAAATTACAATCGGGAATCGAACCCGAGCCTCGCGGTTGGTAGATGTAGTTAGGCGTGTACGCTAGCCACTCGACCAACGAGGCGGTCGCATATATCTATGGAAGATTCGACTCTTATTACGTAGTATTTATATACTCTTTGGTGTAAGTTAGGGTTCATTTGAGTTTTTAAGTTCATTATCTCCTAGAAATAGTACATACTGGGAAAATTATCGAAATAACTCTTTCTCGATACTTTTACTTTTAACAACAATCTGATTGTATGTTTTTGTGTTTGTTACGCAATTACTATACGCCAATAGCGAAACAATTTTTATGGTGGTTTTTTAAAGGTAGGTCATAATTCCAAGGTGGTCCCATATTAGTTTTATGTTGATCAGACTAGTTTTTATATTCTACTTCATATTACATAAGGTTTTGTGATAACGTCATTGTTATGAAAGTACCACTTGTGGGATGTTGATAAAATGTCTGTGAGACCATTTAGGAACCATCAGCTATTTTTTGAAAAAAGAATTATTAAATCACGACATGGTAATGAAGTTATTAGAGTCGATATTTAGCAGCTTTACTTGGAAGGAATATAAAATGTCATCTTACTTTAACGAGTTACGTACATTAACTTGCTCTATGTACAAATTTCGACTTTAAACACTTACTACTTAATCTGAAAAAAAACGACGGGTTGCACTCCGAGAGTGCCCGCAAAAGTGAAGACTTGAATATTAACGTTGTGCATTTTTGATGTTTTGGAATGGTTAGGGAATAATTTTGCACGAATCGCTTTAATTACCAGTGTAAAAGTACTATCATTTATGTGGTAGAATACAATATTCAATTATTGCGCTATCGTACACAAACATGACAACACGAACTTTCGCGCAAGCACCCTGCGCCATCTTACGAACTTTCTATCAGGTTACGTGTCCTGACGCGAGTTCAGAAGGTTTTAACCATTCCAAAAAAAGTGCGCAACGCCGCAAAAGAAGTTTTCACTTCAATAATGCTATATTACTTACTAATATTTCTAGGTTTTTGAAAAAAAAAACGTATTAAATTACATGAATTAAACTAACCAAAAAGTAAGTGAGTTACATGATTGTAATATGGGTGCTAGTTAACAATAGTAATACATACATACCTTGATTCATACTTATTATCATAAATGCGAAAGTTTAACGTCCAAACTATTGAACTAATTTTTGAAGTGAAAACTTCTTAAGCGGCGTTACGCACTTTTTTTGGAATGGGTAAAAACTTCTAAGCTCGCGTCAGATCGTCAGAACGTAAGACGGCACACTGCGCATGAGCGAATAAGACGGCGCGAAATCTAAAATAAAACGTAGATTCATTGCTGTTTTTGTATTGCTTAGATATTTTCAAAGAGTAGGTATAGGATGCGCAATGGATAATACGCCGCAATACATAACATTCTCACAGATAGCAGATACGTATAATATCAACAGATATTGCTCTATTTGTTCCATGTTGATAATAAGCTTTATGTGTAGACGAGTAATGTTCGACGTACAGATAATATGACGACGCTCCTAGCCGTCACGTGATCTTATTTTAGCGAGTTTTTGTCAAGCCAAACGCATGTTATTAATATGAAAATAATATTTGTGCATAAATGATAGTACTTTCATACTGATAATTAAAGCAATTCGTGCAAAATTATTCACTTACCATTCCAAAATATCAAAAATGCACAACGTTAATGTTCAAGTTTCCACTTCTGCCGGCACTCCCGGAGTGCATCCCGTCTTTTTTTTCCCGTGTTGGTCTGGCCTCCTTTGTAGAATAGACCATGTGCCTTTATACCAGACAGCTCGTAAAAGGCAAGCATAGGCTTACCGTGTCACTAACACCGTGACATCTGACTAGTTTTTTGCAGCAACGAGTCTGGATTGGTACCACCACCTTATTTATTCCAGCCGCCATAACGTCAGTGCTTGCCATAGGCGTGTTCCGTTTGGGAATTTATTACCATCAGGATATATCTGTCTGCTTATTTGCCTTTTAATATCATAAAAATAACAATTGGGATGAAATTTTATTTGCATGTAGTTAAATTTTCGAGTTCAAATATAGTCTACTTATATGTAGTCCTGTTTGGTTTTTTTTGTTAAGGATATAGCTGTACCTGTAGTTCGAGGATATGGGCGTGAAGATACTTTACTTTTTTACTTTACTACTTTTTTTCAAAAGGATTATAATGGGGATGAATATTCTATTCTACAAGAACGAAGTCGCGGGTAAACAGCTAAGAATATTAGATCAGATCTTCCTACGGTAAGAAACGTCAAATATGATTGTGGTGCGTGGTCACCCTGAGGCTTGAAAGTAAAACCTCTTGCGTACTAAAAATTACCGGTTAGTGGTCACAATTCCAGCCAAAATCGCAACACAACAATGACATACACTGACAATACGGAGAGGTAGGTAAGACTTAAGAGTAATTCTACTTCCCAATTATTATTAAGGTTAACAAAAGAGTTTTGGCGCCATCGAGAGAAAAGATGGTGAGTGAAATTAGTCAATTTTGGTGGCATTTTGTACAATTTTGTTCAGTGAAAGTGCACAAATGAAATAATTATGAAGAAATTAGCGCATCGTGTATTTCCTCGTTACTGCCAAATCTCATTACATGAGCTTGAGTAACGAGGCCACCGCTTTACCCAAGAGTCTGACATGACTTTACTGGCGAATTATGACTGATGACTAATTATAAATGATTAACATTTATATTAAATTTGATGCAAATCTACTTGACTAATGGCAAAATACTAACGTGAAGGCCAAAACCTAAAAAAAGAAAGAATGTGTTAACAAACAAACCGATAAGCGTCTCTTACTTGCTTGGTAGGAAAAGCAGTTGATCTGTATATGATGAAATCTACATGTTTCGTATGGCGTACTGTTGTAACGTGATTTCACCCATGAGTGATCTTAGATGGATAAACATGATACAGATGTTGCAAAATACTAATTTATGGTGGCCGAGTCTGTTATTGATAGGGTTATGTTTTCGATATTTCACAAAGAAACAAACACAGGCCTTGTTGGTAAACCTTAACCGATTAATTAATAAGCACGGAGTAAAGTACTCCATGGTTCAACCTCGTATTATTGCATGGTGATACAGACTATAATGTCCACTTCATTTTACTATTACGTTAGTCCATGTTTATTAAAGAAGGTATGAGATTACACCGCTGATCATTCGCGAGGGTCGGTTTCTATTCCCGTTGGAGACAAGCGTTTGTGTAGTGTACATCATTATCAGTCGGAGGACGTCCACTGCTGGACATAGGCCTCTCCCAAAGAGCGCCACAAGTCACGGTCAACAGCCGCTTGTATCCAGCGACTCCCCGCGACTTTGACCAGATCATCAATCTACCGAGTGGGAGGTCGTCCAACACTACGTCCTCCGGTGCGGGGCCGCCACTCGAGAACCTTTCTTCATAAACATCTAATGTACATAAGCGTCTGTTATTTAGATCTAGGCATTTATCTATACTCCATACCAATATTATAAATACGAAAGTCTATCTGTTTTTTGTCTGTGACGTTATCACGGCTAAACCGCTTTGCCAATTGCTACGAAATATTATATGACTTAGAGACCCGTGGGTGAAACGTGGGTGACGATGTTTACTTTCCATCAGGTGACCATTAGACGAGTCTACCCTGTCGAGGTCTACTTGTCGAGGATACCCTGGATGTGACTCTGGCCATCTCTTTGGACGTGAAGATAATTTCTTTCTTTAACCAAACTTAAAGCATAGTACAAAGTTTTGAAGCGGCATAATCAGTATTATATTGACGCAGGCGCTCTTACAGCTAGTGGCGGACCTAGCTAAAAGTCTTACGGCCAAAATTAATAATTAATCCTAATCCAAAACTTGCTGTCCAAGATTGATATTTTGATCCATTTTTATATTATCGCTTGCCAATAACATAGCTGTGGACAGGATAGATATGGCTATTAGGTATAGGATAGGCCGGCGGATACGCAGCCATCTAGATTGCTTGAAATCCATCTTTAGAGATATATTATTAACATTGACCGTTAATATAGCGGCCGAGTCGTCGCTATCTGCCTCTTTAGGCCTTATTTTATTTTGCATATCATCATGGATGTAGCCAAGTACGGGCAGAGGGAGCTGCCCTCACCTATAAGAGCATTTACATAGAACTATAACTGTCCGAATGACCGAAGACTGATTTAACAGACTATATAATATGTTAATAGTGGACAAGAGAGAAAGAAAAGTTTTAAAAATATTTGTCAAGTAAAGCTATTGCTGGTTATTGTATTTTGTTTTAAATTAATATCAATTATAAACCTTTTATATTATAAGCACCATAACTGGGACAGTATAGTTCAGGGGTTTTTGGTCTTCTTTGAACAGAATCTTATCTACACTCTTACATATCATGAGCTCAAAATTGCTTTAATAGTCTTACAATTTAGAACCTGCTATTGTAAAAGCGTAAAGATGCATTTTTTAGTTCTCGATCACACGTTTTCTTTACAAAATGTTGTCAAATTTACTCACTAAAATGTGGTCGCAAACCCAACGTGGTCATAAATAGCGTTGTTAGTGTGAGACCTCCTATTGATTTATAGTATATTTATTGCATTATTGTTTTTGCGATTTTTACTTTTTTTAGATGCGACTTAAAGTACCTATCAAAAACAGCAGAAGCCGAAAAAATTTGAACCTAATAAGCTGTTGAGACTTATTAGGTTTACATCTACCAATTATTATTACTATATTATTATTATGGTTTTGGTTTTACTATGTTTTTTACCTTGTACAATTCTGTTCACTGTTAAAATTTATTAATGAGTGTGTTGCATTAATTCCAATACTTGACAAAATTACGACCAAATTTCACAGAAAATATTTGTTTTTTGGCTAGTTATCATATACTTTGACGTATCCACAGTTGGCAACTCCACTATGTGGTCGCACACTGGCGCAATGACCCTACTATATATACTATACAGTCTATGTTTTTTAAAGAAAGAAGAAAGATACTTCTCTAACTTAATCAGAAAATGTATTGTCAAAAGAGCCTTATACTTGCCTGTCCCATCATTCAACAGTCCTTGCACTCTTAAAACGAAGGAAAAAATAATTAGTTTTTCATTGAACAATCTGGCACAGGTTCCCATCGCGACAGCCATAGACTTATGATTAATTAATTAATTATTCTAAACATATATTCACATTGGATTACCGATATTAAGAAGTAAGAGGCAGTAAATGACAGATGAATGGCTAAGCGACCTTAAGGTCAGCATCAGACGTTTCGCAACACACGCTTGGTACAGGCGCATCGATTTACGCGCGCATTTTAACATAATAATTTTAAACTTCGAATATCAAGTTAACAAATTATGTGATATTTGTGAAGTGGCGTATTGTTTTTATTTTCGGTAAGTCTATGATATTATTATTAGTCAGCTTTAAATTTTAAGCCAATGCGCCCTGAAACGAACCGAAGTTTTGTGTTTTTATGTTAAAACAATTACATATTTAGGTGCAGTTTAAAGTGTAACCGCAAAGTACAAATTTTAAACATCCTTGTATTTTAGAGTTAAGACCTTCACAATAAGGCCTTTAGATAACCATAACTTTTTTAAAGGGTTACTGATAAATATAAAATATTCCGGGCGTTTTAATTATTTTGTTTTTAATTTTTTTTCAATGGAGCAAGCAAAATTACAGGCTTTCATAAATTCTACTGCATTTTTGATATAACACGTAAAATGTTTACACATTTTTAAATTTTGTCCAAATTACTGCCCTGCCGAAGAATACAGCATAATTTTAAATTATGGTTTAATTATCGTTGTGTGTATTGTTGACTTTTTAGATAAATAACTTTCGAATGATAATAAAAACACAAAGTAGGTACAAAAAAGCTGCCAAAAAGGGTTTGCTTTAGATGAAGTGTTGTGGAGTTTTACTTTAATATATTCGCGCCAAAACTATATTGGAACATTGACAACCTAAAAAAATAAATAAATTAATATTCATATAAATTAATGCAATTAAAAGACAATTCATTAATTTTCCGCTTATTCAGATTATCCACATAAATGTTGTATGTACCCATTCACAATTTTTATTCAAAATATTGACAACAGGAATTAGGTACGTGAATATGGAATCGATATAGGTATATCTAGGTAAAATAGATAAAATAAAGTCGTGTTAATTACTAATAACTCAAATTGGCTAAACCGATTTGGCTGAAAATTGGTAGAGGAGGGTAGCTTAGAAACAGGAGAAGAACATAAGATACTTTTTGTCCCGTTCGACTTAGACTAGGAAAAACACAATTTTGATTTTTCGCATATAAACTAAACTGGTAGAACAAAGTTCGCCGGAAAAGCTTGTAAATAATTTAAATAGAATCTAAGATCGCGAAAATATGAAATCTTTGCAAATAGCTTCAATTATGTGTATCATTATGCAGTCTCTACCTATATGTTTTATAAAATTTTTAATTGTGTTTAGATGGCTGCTACAAAACCAACTCCTGGTTCGAGTTTTAAATTTAGAATTTATTTTTTAACAAAAAAAAAGTGATTTAGTTTTGAAATGTCTGTGTGTATGAATATCTGTGGTATCGTAATTCCTAAACGTAGTAACTGATTAGGTATACTTAGTACGGATTTTTGTTTGAAAATTGATGTAACGTGGTTATTAGCTACATTACGGATAGATATTGCTGGGATTTTTTTAAATTTGAAATTTTAAATGGTGAGAAATACGCCTACAGATGTCGAAGGTTTGATGATATATTATGAATTATGATGCGTTGCCGAACTAAGGTACTTATCTTAAAAACTAAAATATGACAGCCACTGTCATAGCATGTCGTATAAGAGCCACTGTCCGTCACTACCAGTCGCCTCTGTGGTCTAGCGGTCCGACGTCGGACTTGACTTCTTGAGGTCACGAGTTCAATACCCGGGTCGGACAACAAAAAATTTAGAAATTGTATATTTTGAATTTTCTAATAAAAATAAAGTTGCCTGGGATTGGATGTGCCCGGTTGGCAATAAGCCACCTATCACATTGTGGGACTTAGTGTCTTCGGCTAATCGTGGGTGCCCTAGTTGTGCCTCTACCTACTCCTTCGTGGATATGGATGTGAAGATACTTTGTTTTACTTTTGACATATCATCACTACATAGTATAAAACAAAGTTGCGTTCTCTGTCCTTGTGTAAGCTTAAATCTTTCAAACTACGTAACGGATTATAATACGGTTTTTTTTAATTTAAATAAATTTAATTTTTTAAAGTGTTTTAAGAGAAAGGTTAATATGTATATTTTATACGTATATTTTATAAATTTATACCCGTGCCGGAGCCGGGGCGGGCCGCTAGTTAGATATAAAACACTGAAGGTATGACAAAACATATATAGTCTTCTACTTGTTCCAATTTGGTGAAATATGGCTGAGATTAAAAAGTCTTAATTTGAGAAAGTTACGCAAGGTTCGTGCAAAAATTTGGTGTGATTGAGAAATCGTAGGCTAATTATTGAAACTCTGTGGAATAGTTGGAGGTTATTGAATATACAAGAGGTGTTTAAGATAATCAAGATTAGCCTTTTTATACAGGAAGTGTTTATTCTAGTATCTTCTTCACACCTTTAGCTGTAGCATCTGGGTTATTTCATCGTTACATATACCTACATACATAATATACAAATATAATCTTAAACATACCAGCCCTTATGTTTTACCTTTAACGTGCTCATTTTTAACACAAATTATCAAAACATAATCTTACATATACCTGCCTTTATGTTTTACCTTTAACGTGCTAATTTTTAACACAAATTA
>NJDC01004417.1:117315-136670 GCA_002245475.1 Calephelis virginiensis
CCAATTTTAATCCAGTTATGGACTGTAGAGTGTAGAGTAGGTATCTACACTACACTTAATAGTATAGGTAAAACAAAACCGCTTGTCGCTGTCTGTCCGTAAGCTTACAGATCTTTAAAACCACCCAACGACTTTGATACGATTTCTTTAATAGATACAGTGATTCAAGTGGAAGGTTTACATATGTAACTAGATGTTCCGGCGAACTTTGTACTACCCATTCAGTTTCTATGGAAAAGTGTTGTTTTTTCCTAGTTTCTCCACAGTGGGATGGATAAAAAGTGTTCTATGCCCGACTCCTAGTACTAATAGGGTAGCACCTAATCAGTATTCAGAAAAATCGGTTTAGCCGTTCTTGAGTTATAAGTAGTGTAACTAACTACTTATTTATAAATACACCTGTATAACAGAGAAGTTTGACCACCCGTGCGAAGCTGGTACGAGCTACAAGTGAATTATAAACAACTAAGTATTGCCCGTGGCGTTGCCCGCGAGGTTAATGGTCCTACAGAAACACTTTTTCGGGATAAAAACTGTCCTATGTTTTAATCCAAGCTAACCTATATGTGTGTGCCAAATTTCATGAAGATCGGTTCAGCAGATTTTGCTTGTAACAAGGAACAAACAAACGAACATACAAACTTTCGCATTTATAATAGGAATAATAGGATGGGAGCTAATCTGGAAAGCTTAATGTAAATGGCGCTAGTTAGGTCGTAGGTGTATGTAATAGCTGTCATTTCTTTACTTTGATATTTACATCTTATGTTACCTGATATATTTGTAGCATAAAATGAAAAGTTAAATTTATCATTTCTTGGAATATAATTTGGAATGTTATTAGGTAATAGGTATTGTACCGGTTTATTGCGGAGTGCCTATGGGCTCTTCAAGAACATCTAGGCTTATTATGTTTCCTAGTGATGAACTTGTACATTTATGGATAGCGCCCACTGTTGACGGGGCGGAGCGTGTCGGGCCGGGGCGCATCGCATTGCAAAGCCCACTGATGCAGGCCGGGCCGCATCGCATCAGCGCGGATTTTTGTTACTCAGTACCAAAGTAAAGCAACGAAATAAAAAGGCCACTCGACGTTAAAATCGTCAAGTATGGAAAGTTGCGCCATCTAGTAGTTGTCATACGAATCTTCAAGTATGGAAAGTGGCGCCTCGAGTAGTTGTCATACGAATCTTCAAGTATGGAAAGTGGCGCCTCTAGTAGTTGTCATACGAATCTTCAAGTATGGAAAGTGGTGCCTCTAGTAGTTGTCGAACGAAACTTTACGTTAAAATACCATAGTGCTCTTTTCTTAACAGTAA
Source organism: Calephelis virginiensis (assembly GCA_002245475.1). NCBI lineage: Eukaryota > Metazoa > Arthropoda > Insecta > Lepidoptera > Riodinidae > Calephelis > Calephelis virginiensis. Next base: position 118,635 of record NJDC01004417.1, read on the forward strand.
TATCTTTGGTCACTGTGGGCCGCATCGGGGTATGCGCGCAGGGTGCCTCGCAGAAATCCGCGCCGACGCGCCCTGGCACAGTGGGCGTTGCTCCATACAAAATATATGCAAGCGATCTAGGTGGATTATTGGGCTGCGATGCGTCCCGTCCCGGCCCGTCCAAATGGACGCTATCCTTTATTCGTACGAAAAATAGATTACCCTTATAAAAATTTGTCAAAAATAATTTTAAAAAAAGTATCTTCACGCCCATATCCCCGAAGAGGTATGCAGAGGCACAACCAGGGCACCCACGACTAGCCGAAGACACTAAGTCCCACAACGTGATAGGTGGCAAGCCTATCGCCAACCGCCAACCGCCAATTAGTGTATCGTGAATTTCCTTGCTGCCGTCAAATCTCTCTAGATGAGCTTGAGTAACGAAGCCACCGCTTTACTCAAGACCCTGAACTGACATGACTTTGTATATAGTGACTAATGACTGTATAAGAATTAATAATAACTATCTTGACATTGGCAAAGCCACTCTTGGAAAACGATCGAAAGCCATATTTATAAAAGAAGAAGAAGAAAACTAGATCGCATCATTAGGCTTTTGTGCAATCGGCTAAAACTAAGTACTCCTCTGAAGTTTTTAATTCTTACTCAATGTTTTAATGTAATCTTTCGTTTGCCTGCGTCAATTTGAACGTAGTTTAGTGAGGGTTGGACTCGGCCATGAAGGGTTCAGTAGAAGCAAGCATGAATATAGGATCTCTGTGGTCTAGCGGTCCAGGGGTTGAAATTTACGGCATGAGGTCCCGGGTTCAATTCCCGGGTCAAGTTATATGATAGGATCTCTGTGTTCTAGCGGTCCAGGTGTTGAACTTTACTGCATGAGGTCGGGCAACATAAAGAAAATTTGGTTTTTACAATTTTCTAATAATAAAAAAAATGATGCTCGGGATTGGATATGTGCCCGGTAAGAGATATGCTTGCCACCAATCACATTGTGTGGTGCCCTGGTTGTACCTCTGCCTACCTCTTCGGAGATATAGGCGTGAAGATACTTACTTACTAAGAATGTGTCAAAATTCAATGTAATATTTAATCAGCAAAAAATTCTTTACTTTTATTTACTTATGATAGTGATATTTTGGGACATCTACAGCCGGTTTCCAAAATGCCAATTTTTTTATTTACGATTTATATTTTCATATCAACTGTTCCGTTTGGTTTAAAATTCTAAATTAAACTCTTGTCAAACAGCTGTTATGAAGAGATTAATCGTAAATTAAAATTGATTGTCGTTTCGAAAACTGGCTGTTAGTCTATATTACCTTTCAACGAAAAAAAATGGGGCTTGAAAAAATGTTATCAGTTCGTTAAAAGTTTTATTAAAAACCAAAGCATGTTTTTCGCTATTTCTCCTTCGATCATAGAACATATTTCTCAGACAGAGAGTTGCTTATTATCTATAAATACGTGATGCCAAAACTTTGGACCCCTTTTTACGAAAATTGCGCGAACACAGGAGCATAAAATTTGGCACACTTATAGTTTATATGTAGGAGAAGTGCAGAACGCTAATATTTTTTAAAAATAAAAACTACATAATATCAATAAATAAAACATACCATGCATTTGACACTCACAAACAAATATATAGACGATACCGATAAAAGATTATAGATGGCGCACTAAAAAGTTTGGAAACAAAGTAGTTGGTCTTGAGAAATGAAGATGGCGTTCTTATCAACAAGATATTAAATTTTTTTATGGTCGAATTTCGACCTATGGGCGACTACTAGTAGTTCATAAATATTTAAATAATGAGATCGTCGAGATAAGTGTGTATCTCAAAAACTACTAGTAGGATGTTGATAAAATTTATGTTGGACTATTTCGAAAACATTTGCTATTTTTGTCTATACAGAATTAGCAAATCAAGACGTGGTACCCAATTAAATACTTGGAGTCGGTCTTTGAAGTTTATACATGTGTTAAGAGCATCATTGCACAATATTTCTTTGTATTTGCATATCTAAAATCTGCCGCGGCCGGTGATAAAGCCTCATTTGGTATCACTTTGTTTTTTAATCTTATTTTTAGTGTATTGTATAATTTTGATGTACTTTTTTTTTACTAAAAATAAGATTTTTTTATAAAATATGATATCACGATATACGTTTGGGACAAACTCAGAAAGTAATAAACCGATTTTAATTGAATTTCGTATAAGTATAAGTAAGTATAAGATGTAAACAGAGCTAGTCGTGGGTGCCCTAGTTGTGCAACTAGGGCACCCAGAACGAGCCAAAGACACCAAGTTCCACAATGCGATAGGTGGCAAGCATTTCGCCAATCGGGCAGACATCCAATCCCGGGTAACGTTATCTGTATTAGAAAATTGGAAAAACCACATTTACTCTTTACTGTCCGACCGGGAATCGAACCCGCGGCCTCGTGAAGTCAAGTCCAACACCTGGACCGCTAGACCACAGAGGCGATACCATAACCATGTTTAATAACTATTATTTAAAATATTAATCAAAACTTTTAGCGAAAGAACAAAAATACCTACCTATTGATGATCTACCTCAGATTAGTCATAGAATAAGTAAATACTAACGCACTGGTTAATTACTGGGTTAGTGGTGTGCACATTTACATACATTAAGGTTAATAAGCAACCTGTTTTGTTGCCGAATACCCATCATCATTTAATAGTAATACTAGGTGGTAGAGTCTCGCAGCGACTCGCCCGGATTGGTACCACCGCCTTACCTATTCCTGCCCCGTAATGTCAGTTCGGAGGATAAGATAGCTGGTAAAATTACTTTTGCTCGAGGCCTAACATCCCGGCTTCACGTTGGCAACGCACCATTACCAGCTTTGGTGTCTCTAGGCGCCGTGAATTTCTTACAATCAGGAAATAACTACTTGTGACCAATATGATATAAAAAATAGAATGGTCATGTCTGTACGTTGATATGATATAACTACTCCAGAAAAAAAAAATTAAACAGGGTTATACAAAAACAGATTTTTTAGTCTTATCAATAGGTTGGCTTATCTTTTTTGTTTGTTGAGTTATCGAAAACAGGACTCACCACTATTCACTATATTGGGATTTCACAATTTGAAGAAAACGTCAACTAACAGCCATGTATTTGATGTTTTCCATTGTCAGCGCTTGGTAAATCTTCCATATTATTCATCCATCCAATCCAAAATCGGTAAATCATATTTTATATGAAGAAACACTTGTACTGTTCACGTATCACTTATAACTTATTATTTTATAAACAGCGTACCGGTTTCACTTATGATAGCATTATCTAGACTAACACTTACACTGCTAAACAATATTTTTGATTTATAAACATAAATAAATTTTATAATAGACTAGCTGTCCCGGCGACACCCGTTCAGTTTGTATGAGAAAAATGAAAATTTTGTTTTTCCTAGTTTTCTGGCCGTGTTTCCCTTTTATTATATTTTAAACCTTCCCTGGACTTGAATAAATAATTGAAAACCAAAATTAGCCAAATCCATTCAGCCGTTTCCGAGTTTTAGCGAGACTAACGAACAGCAATTGATTTATATATATATATATATAGACTAGCGGCCCGCCCCAGCTTCGCGCGGTTACGAAATATACGAAATATACATATAAACCTTTCTCTTCAATCACTTTATCTACTAAATAAAAACCGCATCAAAATCCGTTGCATAGTTTTAAAGATTCAGGGCCAGGCCACAACACTGCGTTGCGACGTCGCATCGCAAAAACGACGTCGCACAGTATGCGATTATTGAGATGTCGCAACGCAAAAATTTCACCGGATACGACATCGTACGTTAAGTACGTAACCAACGGTTCAGTTTCTAGTGAGACAAGGACCGCACTGCGCGTGTTATTATACTTTTGCTTTCGTTAAGATGTACCTATTAAGAAAATGAAACAGAAAAGAAAATCATGTGTGCATCAATTACTGACAATTATGGATACAGATGAAAAATTGTTTTGAGTCCAGTTGGCGCACAAACGTTTGAAGAAATGTTTGTTGACGATTATTTGCAAATTTAAATACAAAACACCAAACGAAAGTGGAATAGGAGCTAACATAATCAGAAACGAATTTTGTAATTATTTTAACAGAGACATCGGAGGTCTTAGTTGACAGTTAACATATAAATGTTTATAAATATCTACCAAGTTTTGCTTTTTCAACACTATTTAACTCCTCAAAATTTGAATATAAACTTGTACACTCTTCTCCACTATACTTCTGTTTTTAAAATTTAGTCTTCGAATTGTGATATATAAAGTATGGACACCGACTAAACGGCAGCGCGTCGTCGTATCGCAGATTTGTACGTTGGGGCAGCACATCGGAAATTTCCACGATGCGTTGTGCGGCGTCGTAGATTTTTGCTATGCGACGTCGCAACGCAGTGTTGTGGCCTGGCCCTTAAGCATACAAAGGGATACAGAGACAGAGGAAGAGACTTTGTTTTATACTATGTAGTGATACAAAAAACTTTAATACGTTATACAACGGAGTTCCTAGCTATTGATTCATAAAACGTTGGGTTATTGGCACGTAAAACAGTACAAGTGTTTCTTCATTTAAAAATATCAATAATAGCCATGTTGTATACTTGTTTGTTATTCTCCAATAATTAACCTTATTAAAGTCCATTTTAGTTGTTATAGCAGAATAGAATATTAATCATATTGTCAAATTTAAAATCTATAGCTATTTAAACTGGTTTTTTAATGGAAGAATTTTGGTGTCGAATTTCATAATCAGGTCAGATTACGAAATTTGGCAATCAAATTCTTTAATCTATAGCTGTAATAAAACTATAGAAGAGTGAATTCTGCACATCGATGCTAATATTATAAATGTGTACGTCTGTCTTGATGTCTGTTGCTCTTTCACGACTAAACCGCTGAACCGATTGTGCATTACATGGTTTGATTATGCTTAAAGGTAAAGACCAGAGTTTATACATACTAGGCTTCTTTTTTTCAAAAATCAACTTCCCAGAGACTATTACGGGGATGGCAGTTTGTAAATGTGAAATCTGCCTGTTACGATTTCACAAAAAATCGCTTAAAGATTCGAAATTAAAATAAAAAAAAGCAGTTTTTATACCCAACACGGTAAGTAGTTTTTATAGGAAGATGTTCTCAATCTGGTGTGGATAACATGTTCCAACCATGGTCATTATTTCTAACCAATTAGTACTCATAATAGTTAAATATATGGTGTAGGAAAGTTTTTTGTAAATATACTTTTTTTTAATAAATTAAGTTAACTTAACTGTAGAACATGTTTTTCTCCTATCATTAATGATTTCCCCAGCTAATGTGATGAAAAACATTTTATTGCTAGCTTTTTTACACCTTGTGTTACATTATTGAAGTTTTAGTAGAGATTACTATTTTTTCTATTAATAAATAAAACCTACTTTCATCAGGGATAATGTCGGCTTCTAAGAGTAAAATAATTTTTCAAATCGGTCCAATAGTTAATAGTTACCTATTAATCGGTCCACTAATAGGTAATTAGTTATTTAGGGACCTTTCAATACAAACAACCAATCAAGTAATTCCTCTTTATTATTAGTAGGTATAGATAAAAAGACTTAAAAATATCTCCACGCAAAAATATTTTCTCGAAAAGAAGGCAGATGAACAACCAGACACCCACGAACATCCAAAGACATCACACAATGTGGCAAACCATGACAAACATGAGAATGTTTTTTAAAGAGAACACAATTTAAGTGAACAATGACTTGTTATCTAGTATATACATAAATAAAAGGAGACATAAACATATCACATAAGAATAAACAAATCAGAAATATAGTCTGACATATCTATTAATAAAACACGTGTTATCATGTGTGGTGAATGTAATTGAGGGCATATGGTCAATGGCCTATGTGCTTACAAGCTAGACAGGAGATTATAGTTAACAAAATGATTTATCGATTTTCGTAAAAGTTCGACGTCAAAGCACGTTTGATTTTGGAACGCCTAATGAAATTTTTTTTTATAATAATGAAAGGTGAACAAGCAGACGAATTTCCTGATGGTAAGAAGTACACGCCGCCTAGAGACACCAAAGATGGTAATGACGCGTTGACAACCTGAGGTCGGGTTGTTAGGCCTCGAACAGTGTTGTTATCGTAAAAATCTGGGTTGTCGTATATGACATTCTAATTTGCCGTATTTTTTAGGAAAAAAGTAAGAAATTGCCGTATATCGTCATTTGTAATATGAATTAACGTAACCGCCAAGGTATCTCACATTTAAGGTAAGAAAAATTAATGTAAGAGACACAGTTTTCTAAAAATGGATGAATGTAACTAGAGATTAGTTATGGAGTTATCAAACCTATTCGCTAGCCACAAGGTCTAATTTAGAAAAACTGCTTCTGTTGTAGTCAATTTGAGGCAGGGCTGTAAATAATGAAACAAATAGCTGCATAAGTACGAGAACAGTAAGTTATGCTTAAAAACATAAAAACTTTCGCCTGAAGCAAATAAAAACTATAAAACCTCTACAAATTTGCTATTATACAGAATAAAATTGGCATTGTCGGTTACAAATAAAAATTGTAATGAACTAAATCAGCATTTTTGAAGTGAAAACTTCTTTAGCGCATTGCGTACTTTTTTTGGAATCGGTAAAAACATATAAACTCGCGTCAGAACACGTGACCTGATCGAAAATTCGTAAGACAGCGCAAGGTGCTCGCGCTTGCGCGAATGTTCGTGTTGTCATGTTTGTGTACGATAGCGCAATAAATGAATATTGTATTCTTAAAAATGACATTACTTTCATATTGATAATTAAAGCAATTTGTGCAAAATTATTCCCTAACCTTTCCAAAATATCAAAAATGCACAACGTTAATATTCAAATTTTCACTTCTGCCGGCACTACCGGAGTGCAGCCCGTCGTTTTTTTATTTTATTGACAACCGACAATGAATTCATTAAATTGCCACTTTTTTGCTGCTTTTCCTAGCGGTGTTTTTCCTTTTCCCTTTCCCTCAGCTTTTATTGAACTTTTATTGAAGCTTTCCCATTTTGGGCTTTTTATTCGCTGCTTGTTTTATGGTCCCTGCCGTATTTATTTTGGTGTCTTCGTGGCATTCATCAAATTCGATAGTTTTTTCGTTATAGTCTGATCATTCGTCTGATCCTGACCTTTTCCGCTTCCTTTTCCTTTCCCGGTTATTTTTTATGTGCCTTGACTTAGCAATAATTTAAAATAGCCACCATCGTCCTTCATTATGGACTTAAATTGCCACTCATTTAAGTCTGGTTTTTAAATTGAAGCAATTCTAATTTCTTTCAGTCTGAAGTTTTTATCTATAGTAGTTTTTGTAGTAAATATTTCATGGGCTATGTTTTCCCAGTTTATGAAGTCTGTGAGGTCCAAGGTACTTACAACATAAGGACACGGTGACTTTCGTGCCATCAAAGTAGGCCATTGTACTGGGCTCCTCATAATAAGTTTACCAACCTCTCGTCCTAAAACACTATGCATAGAATCAACCGGCGGCGGCGGTGTGCCGGTAGAAGATAGTTTACTTTCACCTATTCTGTATCAGGTCAGATGATAGAAAGTATTTGAAAATCCTCAGAATTACTTGTATTTTTTTTATCCCAACAAGAATCGAAATAGAAAATGACATATTTTAGTCTTCTTTTTTTAGGTTAGGTATATTTATATAAACAGGTTCCAATTTCAAAACTCCCTCCCTTTTCATCATTTTCCATTCAGGTAAAATAGAAACTATTCTTGTATTTGATTCATACACAGTAGGGTAAATTACACACTTCTTGCTGTAGTTATGCAACATACTTTGGCCATGGGGGTATTAAGGACATTCTGGAGATCAAAACTAGCCACAACTGTCTCGTTACCTTCACCTAACACATCGTGATGTATTTTAGCACGTTTGTAACAGGCTTTTTTTAGATGAAACATTATATGTAGAGGACTCTTACATTATCGTTTTTTAAATTTTGGTCCATCTTTAGGTTTACGTATCCTTTTAATTTAGCGTAACAGTCAATTCTTCACAGCGCGTCGCAAAATAATTAATGTAAGAGGCGTATATATATGATGAGATGACTCATACGTTAACTTTTTTTCAATTTTGGTCAATGCAATAATACGCACTCAGATATTTGTCGTCACGTTACCTAGTATTAAATAATTTATAAAAAATGAATTTTACATTCAAAAATACTGAATACTAAAGATAATGGCTTCATTTTGGTTAACGTACTTGATATTTTTATAACAGCATTCGACAGATCATCAAATTTACAGCCAAACTGTATGTATAACTCAATTTCGTAATTTTGGCGGTTACGTTAATTCATGTTACAAGCGACGATAAAATTTAAAAATAATTATTCCTCATGTTTCTTCTCTATCGGCCAATATTAATAATCAATCCTAATCCAAACTTGTTGTCCAAGATTGATATTTTGATCCGTTTTTATGTAATCGCTTGCCAATAACATATCTGTGGACAGGATAAATATGCCAATTAGGTATGGGATAGGCCGCCGGATGCGCAGCTATCTAGATTGCTTGAAATCCATTAGATTGAGATACATTATTAACATTGGCCGTATAGAAACCTTTTCTTATCGTTTCTACAACTCAGATTCATGTTTAACTTGTGCATACTTTTCTTGCTTACTATTTTGTCATTTCAATTTTGACATTTTATCGTCACATACGGTGCACTTTGCTCTATATCTATATCATCATCAACGGAAGCAATCCAGTATTTCGCCACTGGGGGGAAGTGTTATTACTATTTTTGTTTAATATGTTTAGTCGTTTTTAGCGTAGAAGTTCCTTCAGTATCGTAATCACTCATTTAATCTTAACTAACATGTTGTCACATTCATTTTTACTGAAGTAAAAAAGATGGCAGGTTCTGCTGCGTTCTGGTTAAAAGACGTTTTGTTTCACTTATAGCCGTATTTTTGAGGTATTCCGTGAAGCGCACCCAAACGAAGCACACCCAGACGAAGCACACCTAAGGTATTCCACTTATCACACCCGGTAGGTGGGCTTCAAATAAAAATTTAAAATAATAAATTTCCTATTCCACGAAGCGCACCTACGAATAATATCACTCGTGTTGTGCGAAGATTAAGAAATAAAAGTATCGATAGAAGAAAATATTTATTATTTTATTTATTAGCCGATGGCAGGTCCAAGTAGTAAATCATTTAACCCATCTATTAATTACGTACTTGGCCGGAAGGGGACGAAAGTGTTAGTGCACAATAACAAAGAATGTAGTAAGCACAAGATTTACAAAAATGGTAATGCCTTGTGGCGATGTATAAAAAAGGGGTGTAATGGCTTACTGACATTAAGTAATATGGAAGAAGTTGTTAAACTAAAGGAACATAGATGTGCCTCAAACGTTTTGGAGACCCAATTTAAGCGAGTAATGCATGAACTCGAGCAGCAAGTAGTTTCCACTATGGAGCCCATTCCTACAATATACAAACAAAATCTTAATGATGCATTGGATCGAGGATTGAATTTAGTCAGTGATGTGCCACAATTCAAAAATGTTAAGTCCGGCCTCTACAAAAAGAGAAACAATACCCAAAATGCAGGTCAATGTTGTACAAGCGATTTTGAGGAAGCTGCCGTCAGGAGCTGTACAGCAGTATTTCCTAACGCACAAATAATGGGATGCTATTTTCATTTTAAAAAAGCATTAAAAAAAAGTCTTAGGACTTAGGATTAGATCAGAATAGCATACATAAAAAACATGTTGCCTTATGTACGTTTTTGTCACATTTACCGCTGGAAGACTTGGATGAGGCCTGGCTCTATATCATGATTGAATGTTCTCAAGGAGAAAGTATTTCTAGATTTAACGATTACATTGTAACTCAGTGGTTCGAACACAAGTTATGGCACGACAAATGGTCGTGTCATAACGTAAAAAATAAAACTATTAATTATACATAGTCTCATAAAATAAATAAATAAAATTTTCAATAAAAACAAAATCATAAATCTGGCAAAACTTTTACATTGCTTCAAAAAAAATGCAAAAATTATGCCAAAATTAAAGTAAAAATGGGTTATTTAAATCATCAAAAATATGCTGAAATAAAAAATAACATAATCGGAAACACAATAAAAGATTATAAAAACGGCTTAATTTCAGTTGGTAATTGTCTAGAGAAATTAAGATTCTGATTAAAAATCATTTATTTAATTGATAAGTTTAGATGCTTGCCCTTAACCTATTTCTTTAAGATTATTTAAGAATCTTGGAAATTGTGATTTGTGATTTTAAACTATCTGTGATTTTATTTAAAACCAAATTATTTTTATTATTGGTTAAAAGGTATACAAAACAATATTTACAATGTTCTTAATATTTTTTCTAGTTTTTATTGAAATTATGAAACGATTTGTGATTTTTATGTTCAAGTAGAGTATTTTTATTAAACAGGTAGCTATAGAAAATTTCAATATAGATCTCTATGGAAAACATTGATTACAATGTTTTTAATGTTTGTCCAAGTTTTAATTGCTTAATAATTATTATGAAACAGTTCGTGTTTTTATTTAGAGCACAAAAAAGGCAAATAACAGAAAAAATGTTAAAACATATTTTTATATAATATGTAACTAATATAATATATAATATGAAATATAAAACGATATGTAATACTAAATATGAAACTATCTGTGATTATAATATAATATAAATGATAAACAGTAAGATTACAAAAATGACAAATATTGTATCACATTATTATAGTGAAACTGAAAGATTTTAGATCATTATGACATACATTAAATTAACATTAAATAATAAACATTTTCTTCTATCGATACTTTTATTTCTTAATCTTCGCACAACACTTTTTATTCGTAGGTGCGCTTCGTGGAATAGGAAATTTATTATTTTAAATTTTTATTCGAAGCCCACCTACCAGGTGTGATAAGTGGAATACCTTAGGTGTGCTTCGTCTGGGTGTGCTTCGTTTGGGTGCGCTTCACGGAATACCTCGTATTTTTGATACGGCACTAAAAGGCCTACCGTATACCGTATTTTCTGACAAAAAAAAAACGTGGATTACCGTATATTACGGTGATTGCCGTATCGATAGCAACACTGACCTCGATCAAAAGTTAGCTTACCGGCTACATTACCCTCCAAACCGAAACACGTCAAGGGCAAGCATTGGATGTTATGGCGGCAGGAATAGGTAAGTTGGTACCAATCCGTAACTCCACCATATGAATGAATATTATTGTTTTTATGTACTGTTGTAATCTACAACAGTTTTGATACTAAGCGGTTTGATATTATTATATTTATTTATACATTACATTTATTAAAAACTATTTCTTCCACTACTCCACTACTATGAAAGGGCAAACTTAACAATAGTAAGAAATTTCTCCAAGTCTAGGACTTCTTTAACATTACCTGGCAATCCATATTATAAAGACTAGGTGGGTACATTAACACAACAGAAAATAAATATTGTTATTACGTGGAAATAAAAAAAGTATCTTCCGCCCATATCCCTAAAGAGGTAGGCATAGGCACAACCAGGGCATCGCCGAAGCCGAAGACACTAAGTCCCACAATGTGCTACAAGGTGGCAAGCCTATCGCCGAACAGGCACATATCCAATCCCGAGCAACATTTTTTTTCATTAGAAAATTGGAGATACCACATATTCTTTTTGTTGCCCAAGAAATCAAGTCCAACACTTGGACCGCCGGACCACGGTGGCAAAAAAAAATGGAAATTAAAAAAAAGTACTTGTTCATAGTTATAGAATCTATACTTGCTATCGTCGGCACTTGGTGGAATTCCCTTGTATACACGCGTTTTATGTAACACTATCTAATGTTAGCACTTATACTTATCCACTATACACTTTATTTAATAATTTTTGTTACTCTTTATATGTTTGCTACATAAAACGTGTGTATTCATAAGTATACCTACATAGGACAAGCAATTCTTGTATAATGTAATATTTTATTATTAATATTGCTCTAGGTGTCTTTTCTCGTTTTGATTATATTTGTCATAAAACTATTTTCTACTACTATTAATTAGAAGGGGCTAAACGCTGATGACGTCACGCAACAAAATTTATAAGTAGTTAAAATAAAAGTGTACTAGACTACAGGCCCATGCCAAAAATAGTTGGGCCATATGAACCACTAGGTAACGTATATAGGACGATATAAGAGCATAAAATAATAAGATTCAGCACTATGCCACCTTCAGATTTTGACCGCCTCGTTGATCGAGTGGCTAGCGTACATGCCTAACTACATCGACCAACCGCGAGGCTCGGGTTCGATTCCCGACGGAGGCAGGCATTTGTGTGATAAACATTCAGATGTCTGCATTTCCGGGTCTGGGTGCTTATTAAATATATTCTGGTATCTATTTAAGTACCTATTTCTATGTATAGTATCGTTGACTAACACCCATAACACAAGCATATAATTTGCTTACTTTGAGGTTAGGTTCAATTTGTGTGACTTGTCCAGGGGATATTTATTTTATTTATTTATTTATGCCGTCACCTGTAAGCTGACCAACCGAGTGCAGGTGAGAATTCAGAACTGCAGGTAGAGTGAGTCATTTTGTTCATTTATTTTTGTATTTGCTATCGTCGATAGAACATACAGCTTACAGGTAAGGCATAGTGCTGAATTTTATTATTTTATGCTCTCATATCGTCCTATATACGTCACCTGGTGGACGGTGGTTCATATGACCCATCCATTTTTGTCATGAGCCTGTAGTTTATACACAACTTTGTAAAATATTTATCTCAATGGAAAAAGTTATTAAGCGAAGCGACTTTTTTGATAAGTATTTGATTATGCTCACAATGTGTTGTAGCATTCACAGAAGAACCACAAATTTATGTCCAGGGTGTAAAGTTTTACATCATAAAAAAACCATAAGCCATGACGCATTTTGCTCAGTTGTATGTTATCTTCTTTCATCTATCTTATCAAATCGTACTTTGGTCATATTTTACATATTTTATACAATAATTAACGTGGGTAATTAAGGGCTTTTCTTACAAAGTAACAAACATCATTTGTAATTTAACAATTATTCCTGCAAATTATGTTGTTATTCTCATTAAGATAACAATTAACGAGTGGTTTGACTCATGTATAAAAAATTGTAATCTTTATTTAAATATTGTTAAAATTAATTTCAAGTATTCCCACACATTCAGACTAAATGACGTCTTTTTGTTGTCGGTATTTTTTAATGACGTTTTTAGAACCAATGTAAATAACCTAAAGAAGTCTATTTGCAACTAAATATAGCTCATGTTATTAAGAAACAGATTATATTAACAAGAAATACAAATTAAGCTTGGTTTCTATAATCAACGAATCGTTACCCGTTTGTATGACCATTGGTAAATTGCCTACGAAATAAATGACGAAGCGTTTTTCATATTCACAGAAAATGTTTCGAGGTAATAGTCGATAACGAAAGACTGTAGATTTTTTAATAGGAGAAAAGAAATTAAAAAAGAAAGTATCTTTATGCCCATATCCCCGAATAGGTAGACAGAGGCACAACCACGACTAGCCGAAGACACTAAGTCCCATAATGTGATAGGTGGCAAGCTTATCGCCAACCGGACACATATCCAATCCCGGGCAACGTTATTTAAAAAAAAATTGAAAACATACATTTTATAATTTTTGTTTGTTGCCCGACCCGAAGATCGAGCCCGGGACCTCAAGAAGATTTTTTACTATTAGTACAAAAACTACCATACGTAAGAAAAACGATTCGTTAGTCGTTACTTAAATATAGGAACGGGGCATAAGTAGTTTTAAATATTTTTTTTACATATTAACACCATCTCGATTCTTGGGCGTCTACTACGTCCCTTCTCGGGTACTTTCTATACGTAAAGTCCAACTCTAGAACAGCCTCCTAGTATGGGTTTTCCACCAAAATCAGACTCAGGGGTTTTTAAAACAATAAATTATTTAAACCCTGGCATCGCATATGACACCCTGACACCATGGCCACGGGTCTGCGACGAACCTACAACACCTATGGTGTCTGTAGGCTACTATTGTCTCTTATTATCGGAGGAGCCGCGTGCTTGTTCACGTGTGTTACATTAAAAGAAAAAAAAAAAGTATCTTCACGCCCATATCCCCGAAGAGGTAGGCAGAGGTACAACCAAGGCACCCACGACTAGCCGAAGACACTAAGTCCCACAATGTGATAGGTGGCAAGCCTATCGCCAACCGGGCACATTTCCAATCCCGACCAACATTTTTTAATTAGAAAATTAGAAAAATCCAATTTTCTTTATGTTGGCCAACCCGGGATTCGAACCGTCTTGGGTCATGCAGTCAAGTCCAACACCCGGACCGCTAGACCACAGAGGCGACATCATTACATTAAAAGAAAACGACGAATTATTAAACTTTAAATATTAATTATTCGCCGCTGTGGTTTAGGGGTCTAGATATTCGACTAGACTGTATGCGGTTCTGGTTTGGATTTCCGGGTTGGGCAACAAAAAGAAAATTTGTTTTTTCCAATTTCCTTATAACAAAAAAACGTTGCCCGGGATTATGGCTATGAGCCCGGGATTATGGAAATGTGTGATATTGGATATGTGGCCGGTTGGCGATAGTATGCCACCTATCACATTGTGGTACTTAGTGTATTCGGCTAGTCGTCGGTGTCCTTTTTCTGCATCTGCCTTTCTCTTCGGGGATATGGGCGTGAAGATACTTATTACATTTATTTAAAAATAATCAACAATTTATTTTATCGGATTCGTTAAATGGTTTTAAAAGTAAATATTATTAATTCGGTAGTACGGTGTTCGAGAATACCTAAAATTACATATCCGATTCCAATTTCCAATCCGATTCGATATTCAAGAGAAACCCTGCAAAGCTGTGTACGGTGCAGTATGATATATATCTAACAATAAAAAGTTCTAAACTAACACACTTCAAACATATACTCTTAAATCAAGAACCTTCCTTATTTGAAAGATCGTTAAAAATGAAAAGAAGTAATTCTTGGGAAATATTGAAGGGTTTGGCTATTAATTGATAACGACCTATTCACGTCTCCGAGAAATGACTGTATAATTACTTAATTGTCACGATTCATGACCAATTACTGACTATCATGAGGTCAAATGTTAAAGTATTTTAATATATATACCAATAATAAACAGAGACGGATGCACGAGAGAGCTTTAAGCAAACACTTCACTGGCGGCCTCTAAGGGACGACTAAGATACCTACTATAAGTTTGTGACTTCGAATGTTTGGGGCAATCTTCGGAACTACTGTTCCAAATTCTTTATGGAAATCGATTCAGTACATTTGAAAGGGTAACTAATATCACAATTAGGTAGCAGGGTATAACAATATGTAGTATATTGAAAGCCATTGAAAATTATAAGTATAAATAAATTTTATTGAATATGTTTTAATGATATTGGAAGGCAAACAAGCAGACGGAATTGCTGATGTTAAGAAATTCACGCCGCCTAGACACCAAATGTGGTAATGGTGCGTCGACAACCCGAAGAAGGGATGTTAAGCCTCTTATCTTCCGAACCGGAACACGTCAACGGCAAGCACTGACATTATGATGGCAGGATTAGATAAGGCGGTGGTACGAATCCGGGTGAGTCGCTGCAAAACCCAACCTGTAATTTATTTAGATTTCCATTATCATCGTAGCGTTAACCTAACGTGGAAACCCAGAACCCGCTTTCCTACTCTGACTAACTCTTCACTCGTTCTTCGGAATCTCTAAGTATATCCTTTACCACATATGACTTTCTCCACAATCTAGCCATCTTTCCTATGGTTAGCCTCTTTCAGCAAATAGGTTTTATGGCATTTAGGCATTTGTTACCTACGTAGCTTATCGGTTTACGTAAAACGTGACCTTAGGCAGCTTTTTACAGATTATCCACTACGTCAAAGATATGGAGGCTACCATGGATATGAGGATCCATTCTCGGGAAATGCAACATCTGCTTATGTCTTTCAAATAGAGACCATGCTGCAATTCCATATAAAAGAACAGATCTGATAATATTTTTGTAGCTTGCCCGGCATTTTGAAATAAAAATTCAAAATCTGGATAATGTTTTTATTGCTCAAACAAAAAAAATATTAGAGCGCTATACATATCGTTTTAAATCTTGCAAACCTAAATTTAGATCAATGAAATTGTTAACTCTTACATCACTGTACATCTTGGAAGCGGGTTTATTTGTGAAAAATAATATTAATTTATTTAAAAAAAAATAGAGTGAACAAACAGTATGTATCTATGGATCCCACTAAACTTGAGGTACGACAGACTTTTATAGAAAAAACTGTCATGCTATGTTAATTAAAATTTGTAACAAAATTCCACAAAATATCAGGGAACTACCTACAAATCGTTTCAAACGAGTGATAACTAGGTGCCTTAAAGAAAAAGCATACTACAATTTAGATGAATATTTAGCAGACAAACAATTACTAGCAGTAAAATCTAAGTAAAGTCATATAGTTATATATAATGTTTTTTTTAATTAGAATTTATTGAATTATATTTAAAACTATCCGAATTGACATGACTATTATTAATTATTATTTTGACATTATTTCTTTGACATTAATCGATAACATATAATAATTTGTTGCTAATACTGTTTTTTTTATTATTTATTTTAAATGTAATAATTTTTTTGGTTAATTTAACGTCTTTTAAAATAATTATATTATATTTGCATGTCAATAACTGGTATAGTAGTAAGCACTATGTATAGAATGTAAGACCCAATATGTACACTACTGAAGACAAATAAACATAAACAAAAATGATATTGTTCGACCCGACTGTGATTTTGGATAAAATAAGACCAATATCACCGAACCGAACCGAACGAAGAACGGATTTCACATGCCTACTTAAACTGATCAATTAAGGGGCAAGTAACAAGTAAGGGGCTTGGTGGAAGTGTTGCTTTCACTCTATTCCATGTCGAAAAAAAAACTCACTCTAGTACATGTCGACTTGTAAAGGAACTCCTGCCCCCCAGATATTTCCACTATATCCTGGTCCTGGCAACCGCTATTTTTGACGATGACCCAAGATTTTGATGCTACTTTTGAAAGAGAGTCTTGTTCATCGTAATCTTTATCTATCAATGCAACTAACCACTAACGGCCAATATTAATAACGAATCTACAGATAAAAAAAGGTATTCTAAGGTTGCTGCTAAGATAGTTTTGTTAATTATTGAAAAGTAACAGTGGTTGCCAAAAACTGATCTAAAATAAAAAAAAAAGTATCTTCACGCCCATATCCCCGAACAGGTAGGCAGAGGTACAACCAAGGCACCCACGACTAGCCGGAAGACACTAAGTCCCACAATGTGATAGGTGGCAAGCCTATCGCCAAGCCTATCTAAAATAGCCTTATATTTTACCTTAGATAGGTTATAAATATACATTTTTTATTTATAAAACGCTATCCCAAAACTCCCTATGATCGTTATAGCAAAATAATTGGTCCATCCGTTCAGGCGTGATGGGGAACCACGCTAATGGAGATTCATTTTTTAAACGAGTTCATAAAAACGAGGAGGTTCTCAATTCGGCCAGTATGTTTTTTTATGTTGTACATCGATTTCTCCGAGATTTCTGAACCGATTTTCGTTATTCTTTTTGTATTTGATGCGGAATAGCTTCGAATCGATCCCATAAAAATTTAATTCAGGTAGGCCCTTAGTTTTTATTTTATGAGCTTTTTTTATTATTTTTTTTCAACTATCCCTGTGTTTATTTTTATTAAATTAAATAATATCAGCAATAAACTAAAAAGCATCAAATAAAAATAACTACGTTAATAAAAATCGAATTCAGAACTAAAAAGTAAAAACAACAAAGATTGAATATTAAG
>NJDC01004417.1:144309-157044 GCA_002245475.1 Calephelis virginiensis
CGTGAGTTCTTCCGCTAAGCAAGATTTCGAAATTGAGATCAATTATTAAGATTAGTTGTTAAATGATTAAATGCTAACTTGTTTAGTTTTATACATACATTATGAATGTGTGTAAAGTTAATAGTATCTTTTTTTATGATATTTGTAGGCAAGTAAGCAGACGGATTTCCTGTTGGTAAGAAATTCACGCCGCCTAGAGAAACCAAACGTGGTAATGGTGCGTTGCCAACCTGAGGCCTGAGGAATGTCTATTGTGACTACCTTTTAATAACACTAAAATAATAAAAAATGATAAAAAAATCAAATAAAACCCGACAATACCTTTATGTAATGTAGCCAAGAAGAAAGAAACCGCATCGAAATTGGCCCATCCATCCATCCATACACACACACACACACACACACACACACACACACATACATACATACACACATGCACACACGTGAACATACACATGCACACACACATACGCACACACACACAAACACACACACACACACACACACACACACACACACACAACAAGATATTTTCTTGAATGTCTCAATTGGAATATTCCGAAAACGATTAGAAATGTTTACGAAATCGCAAGGTAGACGACCGCAACGAATAAAAAAATTACTCAACAGACAAAAGTGGATAAAAAATTATGCTAGACATCAATAGTCTCAGTAAAATAGATAGGGAAATCTTGCTCAGAGAACCAATCAACTCTGACCTTACACTAGGAACGTAGAAACGTAATAATAAACATACTGATAATATTTCACTCGATTATAAGTCGCGTATACATTATACGACAGGCCAGTCGACAGGACAATAAAATTAAATTTATAAATTCAATTTTAATTTTGTAATACGTGTTAAAATTAGATTAGTCAAATATTTCAAGGGTTTATTAGACACTGCTTACAGCAGATTGAAAGTATTTTTTTTATGTTGATTAAACAGAAAAGTACTTTAGTTATTTAGTTTATGATATTGACAATAAGATTTTGAAAAGTTGTACATGTTTTATTTTTATTTATTTAAACAGATACACCACTGGCTTATCACTAGATATTGTTAATTACATCACATACCAGTTTTGTTCAAGATGATTTGCGTTTAAAAGTATATACAACATTCACAATAATAATACAGCTACAATGAGAGATTCGTTAATTTAACTAGACTTTAATACTAGACGTTAATTTAACTTTAATTTAACTATTAATAATGAGTTTACAGTTTATATTCCGCAAATAAATATTTTTTCTTTCTTTCTTTCTTATAAGCAATTTACTTACAATAAAACTACTCTTAAAACAAAACTTGAAGAAGAGCAAAAGAATTATAAATATTTAATACATAATCTAGCGAATCCTAACACATTGACTGTATGGAAAATGTCGACATCGTCATTGGTGGTGATGTCGTTATACGTTTGCATTAGCCTATTTAATTTGGCTCGTTTACCTAAATTTGTTCTATGGCTAGATAAATAGAAGTTCATGTTCTTAAATACCAAATCTGATAAATGATAAGAATATGAATAACAAAAGCTAATGTAACTAATTTCTGTAACTAAAACTGTGTTCAAAGAAAAACTTAGTAATTCATGTATTTTTAAATTAAGTGTATGTTTGGTATAAATATTCATCTTAAAGTTTTAAGTTTCAAACGCAATTCCGATTTAATTATAGTGAAAATATTTGAAACATAAACGTAATAAAAACGTAGTAAAATTCTGTATGTATTACAATATAGTTATATATTGTCGCAGTGTCCGGTGGGCGGTGTGTGATACACTCGCGTTTAGATTTTACACATTTTAGATCTTTTGTAAACAACTATATTATTCTTTGGAAATAGGATCTTCGTCTCTCACTGAAGAAACTCTGTCTGAGCTAATACGTTGGGAATTGTCCTTTATATTATATTCTTATGATCAGAAACGGATTAAAGACAGACGTTCTACTTTTTCGTAATTCGAGAGATTTTCCGTTAGTTCAGTTTGAGCTAGTAGAGCTCTCAGGGGCTTTTAGGCTCCCCTGAACTTAGGGACACAGACCACAGCATCGTTTATCCCTCCGGTAGCAAGGACAAAGAGATTTTCTCTATTTTTTCTGTATTTGTGTAGTGTCGCAGTGTAGAGGAGACCTTATCATGGATAGCGCCCACTGTTGACGGGGCGGAGCGTGTCGGGCCGGGAAGCATCGCATTGCAAAGCCCACTGATGCGAGCCGGGCCGCATCGCATCGGCGCGGAATTTTGTTAATCAATATCAAAGTAGAGCAACGAAATAAAGAGGCCACTCGACGTTAAACGATTAACGATTTGTTATACGCTCTTCAAGTATGGAAAGTGGCGCCTCTAATAGTTGTCGTATGTAACTTTAGCGTTAAAATACCATAGAGCTCTTTTCTTAACAATAATATCAGGATCTTTGGTCAATGCGGGCCGCATCGGGATATGCGCGCGGGACGCCTCGCGGAAATCCGCCGCGGAAAAATCCGTGCCGATGCGCCCCGGCCCAGTGGGCGTTGCTCCATATAAAATGTATGCAAGCGATCTAGACGGATTCTTGCGCTGCGATACGCCCCGTCCTAGCCCGTCCAACTGGGCGCTATCCTTTACTCTACATGCATGTGCTTTGAGACTAGACTACCTCATTATGTTTCGCGCTTAGTGAATAAATCTCAACTACTTCAAACGTAACTTTAGTAAGATTTTTCGGCGACTAGAATCATTTTATGTTTATTTGGTTACTGGTCAATATATCGCAAACTGTAAAAATCTTTTTGTTAGGTTGTTTATATTAGTGTTATCATTGACTAATTTTGTTTATTAACATCTTTAATTAATTCTGGTTTAGAGTCCAAACATTATCAGTGCTTCGCTCGAAGGATATGGAAGTATCTGTGAGTACCAATTGAGTTTAAGCTTTTTAACTGAGCTTTTTTTCTTTAGCTTTTTTTGTTGTTTTTTTTTACTTCAAGCAAAGGATTTTATTGACCACATAAAATCGACAAGGCTAGGATTTGTGTATAATATAGATGTCTACATGTCTAGTTTTTAATATGTATTAAATATATTTCGGTATGCATAGGTATATTTAGTTACACCATAACATTAATTTATTTAATGATTGGATGTTAGATCTAGTCGCTTAAATTTATCCTTTATTGATATTGGATCTTATTTTCTATTTATACATTTACTAAAAATATTAAAAAGATGATTACTAGTTTTAAGTATTTGCACTTATATATTATATGTGTTCATTTCTTTAACACGCGCTAGATCGATGCCTTAAATATTATTATGGCTGCAAAACCAGAGAGTATTTTTTTCGATTTCTTTTTAAACTTGAGAAAACTTTGGAAACTTTAAAATTGACTTTGGAAAACTAAAGACGTCGAACTTACAACCTCCTCGGAAAAAAATGAAATCGAACATTACTCTAAAAATATTTACATGAAAATATATAAGTCAAACATACAAGACTTATATATTTTTATGTTTTTTAATATTTTAAAGAAAGAAAACTCAAACTAATTAAAATACTGATTACATGAATTTTGATTTGTAATATTTGAAATTATTAATATATTTGGTTTTTATACTTCCTTTATTATATCTTTTAATAAAGTGTGTAAGAAAACAATTTACTGTTAAAATGATTTTATTATCGGGAAGCTTGTCTTCCAGCAAACAAACATGCGTTTTTCTGTTAAAAAAAAATACGTCGTTTGTATAAGTCAGAGGTTCCCAAACTTGTTCCATGTACCTATCACTAACTTTGAAAATCAGTAATTTTGTAGCGCCCATTATTTTTCGTCAAAAACCTCAATAATAGCATATTTGTCTCATTTGGAGTTCAATTAAAACATTTTTTTCAAGTTACCGCCCTCTAGGCTTCATTCTCCAGCGCCTACAAGGGGGCGGTATCGCCCACTTTGGGGAAGGCTGGTATAAACCAAAGGTGGTAATAGTACATTACAAACCCGATACTGGGATTTTAAACCTCTGTGGCCGTGATTCCGATCCGGTGGTAGTTTTAAAAAAATGTCGACGCGCACAAATACCTCTTGTATGGTTCAAGTGAATAAAGATTTTTCTGATTCTGATTCTGATTCTGACATAATTTTATCGGCTATGCTACCTTCCAAAACCAAACCACGACAGAGACAAAAACTGACGTTATGGAGGGCGGAAATAAGTAAGGCGGTGGGATGAAACCGAGTGGGTCGTCGCCAAACCCACCACATTATTGCACGGTGTAAGTGTCAAAAGCGAAGACTGTCTTTTATATTGTTAGAAACCGCAATTGTCCTACACTCGTGACAGAAAGTGTAACAATTTATGTATAAAAAAGTCAAGTTATGTATTGTACTAACCGAGTGAGTTGTCGCCGAACCCACCACCTTATTGACACGATGTAAGTGTCAAAAGTGTAGTCATTTACAAGTTTGCAAAAGAAGTTTTGGCGCCATCGTGAAAAAAGATGGTCGTATGTTTTTCGTAATTATCGAATTTGGTGTTAATTATGAGTAAAATTAGTTAATGTATGTGGGAATCAGTATAATTTTGTTCAGATAAAATGCACAAGTGAAATAATTATGAAAAAAATTAGTGTATCGTGTATTTCCTCGCTGCCGCCAAATCTCACTAGATGAGCTTGAGTAACGAAGCCACCGCTTTACTTAAAAGCCTGACAAGACTTTATAAAGAGTGACTAATGACTGGAATAAAGACTTAATTCCCATACCTGATGTTAAAGCCGATCTCCAAGACAAAAATTTAAGTTGTAATAATTATCGCCAGATTGAGTTCCGTTTCGCGGGTTTTAACTGGCAAAACTAAACACCTGACATTGGCTAAATAAGTCGTAAAAACGATTGAAAGCCATATTTATAATAGAAGAAGAAGAAGTTTGCTAAAAACGGCAATTGGCCTGCACTCGTGACAGAAAGTGTGACAATGTAAAAAAAGGTCAAGTTGCATATTGCACTACAGTTCACGGGTAAATTTATCTAGAAGGCTAAGGACAAAATGTTCGTTAAACTGGTGCGATAGTAAACATATTAAGGTCAAAACATTGATATATTGGCAAAGTTATATCAATTTAGAATAAGTAGGGAACATGTAAGGTTTTGCGTAATTATTTAATGTGGAAAAAAGTATTTTCACGCCCATATCCCCGAAGGCATAAGCACAACTAGAGCTACCACGGCTAGCCGAAGACACTAAGTCCCACAATGTGATAGGTGGCAAGCCTATCGCCAACCGGGCATATATCCAATCCTTGGAAACGTTAATTTTATGAGAAAATTGATAATACACATTTTTTAATTGCTTTGTTGCCCGACCCGGGTATCGAACCCGGGATCTTAAGAAGTCGAGTCCGACGCCGAACCGCTAGACCACAGAGGCAATTAATATGATATGTATAAGATCCTGTACATTTTTAGATTATTTTATTTTATTTTTGTAATCATCTCTATGGTCTAGTGGTCCGCTTTTGGGCTTAACTTCATTAGGAATCAGGATCGATTTAAGGATCGGGCGACATTTAAAAAAAAAACATTGCCCGGGATTGGATTAGTGCCCAGTTGGCAATAGGTTTGCCACCTATCACATTGTGGGATATAATAAGTATGTTCGGCTATTCGTTTTTTTTGTACAAGAGGAGGCAAACGAGCAAGTGAGTCACCTGATGGAAAGTTGGTGGCCTGGATTCACTTCTGCCTGTCTCTTAAGGATAAGGGTGTGAAGATACTTTTTTTGTACTAAGGACAGGTACCTACGTAATTTTTTTTGTTTACTGACCATTTACAGAACATAAATTTGGAACAGCATGTATTTTCTACTGACTTTAAAGTATTTTTACAACATAAAAAAGTGGTGGTAAAAAGTGTTCATATATATTTTTCATATATATAATATTATTAATTACATTTGACCATTAGCTAATCATGAATACTTTTACTACATCGAATATGGCAACATATTTTTAATGAGAGGGTTTCGTTAAATAATTTAATTGCAGTGAAAAATCGACTTTAATTTCAATAAACCATTCACAAACACTAAAAGTCAACATTTTCCATGATTTCCCTGGGATAATTATTAGATCCAGACTTGGTATCAATGGACCACCTCAGAAGTTACGCTCTCAAAAAAATATTTTTCAATTACATATTTTTTAAATCGGTTCAGAAATTACTGAGAACTGCATTGACATACAAAAAAAATTGAAGTCGAACGTATAACCTCCTCCTTTTTTGGGGGTCGGTTAAAAATAATAATGGTCATGTGATTACAAAGGACCATTTTAAAGATCTATGCCTGTGATCGCATAGAACAATTGTTGTTTATAACGCCTTTGTGGTCTGGCGATCCGGCATCGGACTTGACTTTTTGAGGTCCCGGGTTATATCCCCGGTCGGCCAACAAAAAAAATTATGAAATTTATAATATTTTTAATTTCC
Source organism: Calephelis virginiensis (assembly GCA_002245475.1). Classification (NCBI taxonomy): domain Eukaryota; kingdom Metazoa; phylum Arthropoda; class Insecta; order Lepidoptera; family Riodinidae; genus Calephelis; species Calephelis virginiensis. Next base: position 150,787 of record NJDC01004417.1, read on the forward strand.
TAATAAATATAACGCTATTTTTATTTTAGCACTTGCCCTGTGCAATTTATAGAAAATTTATCCCAAGCACAGGGCAAGTGCTAAAATAAAAATACGTTGCGAGAAACGAAAGTTATGGCCATTCTAAAATGTGAATTTCATCTGTTACAGGTTACATAGGTTACAGGTTCAAATCCTGTCTGGGGCGAAGTTTTTTCTTTCTTTAAAATTTATAGAAAATATAACGCTACCCGAGATTGGATATGTGCCCGGTTGGCACTAGGCTTGCCACCTATCACAATGTGGGACTTAGTGTCTTCGGCTATTCGCGGGTGAACTGGTTGTGCCTCTGCCTACCCCTTTCAGGGACACGGGTGTGAAGATACTTATTGTTTGTAAATCTGGAATTCTCGATCTGGGTTTTCTTGATTTTTTTTTGTATTGAGTTTTGTCAAAAACGTTGTCTACAACCATTTTAAGGTGACTACGCCCACCCAATAAATTGTAGATATAGGTCTTATGTATGATTGGTTCCAAAAAGCAATATTTATATTCCATTAAATTATAAATTAAAAAAAACATATTAAGTCATAAAATTAGATCAATAACTGTGTCAAAGAGTTTATAGCATTGTACGATAGACATCTTTTTGTATATAAAAATCAATTGCTGCTCCCTGAAACTTAAGAGCAGCTGGACCGGTTTGGCTAATTTTGGTTTTGAATTATTTGTGGAAGTCCAAGAAAGGTTTAAAAGATAAGTAAAAAGTAAAAGATAAGAAAAAAACAAACATTTTAATTTTTCCCATACCAACTAAGTTCGCCAGGACAGCTAGTAATTACATAGATTAATTAATAAAAAAATAAGAGCTAATTCATAGACTAAAATAGGTTTGCGTTTCGGTTGCGTTCTATTTCCGCGAGGAAAGTTCGAGGAGGAAGTTTGTCGGGTCAGCTAGTCAAATATAGATAAATCTTATGATTATCAGTTATCACACAACAAACAAATGATGTGGTTATTAATGATATAGGTACTTAATTATTTTGTTTATTCTTACTTAATACGGAACATGACCATTATACAGATAAAATATTGATAAACATAATGATGTTATGTTACATCTCATCCGTTCGCCACCGGCAGGCAACCTTCGTTCGGGTGACAGTATATCTACCCTTTAAATAACCTATCTGCAGTTAGAGATAGGCCTTCTACCATCTTATTAATAAACGTGGACCAACGTTCGAGTAAAATTGAGTTGGTATCATAGTCTGTATCGCATTGTGATAAAGACTGTAATACCTGTCTGAACCTGGGAGTACTTTACTCTGTGTTTATTAATATGACGGCCTAGAGTTTAGGTGCTAAGATATTTTTGTTAACTATTATTTATTTGAAATAAAAGTTCTCTCTCTCTCTCTCTCTCTGTCAGTCTCTCTATAAGAGAGATAGAAATAAACATGCAACAAACAAACATTACATCTCTAAATTAAGTAAATCGACACTACAATGACATGAATGTATATATAATCCTACACGTAGAGATAGAAATAAACATGCAACAAACAAACATTACATCTCTAAATTAAGTAAATCGACACTACAATGACATGAATGTATATATAATCCTACACGTTTTTGTATTTGTGTCTCTTACCTGTCAGTAGGTGAGGATTGGGAGTTTTGCGCCAGCTTGGCTTCGCTATTCCCATACCATCAAGGCATACAGAATTTGCAATTTATACAGTACCTTAATAAAGGAGTTAGCAACCGTTAATCCATCAGCATCATTTTTTTCAGCAAAATGAGAGGATAATTTGCAAGTCCTGTAAACCGCCAGCATGAAATAACTGTTTACATATTATCTTACTAATCAGTCTATTCAGACTGAACTGATCTCTACTGAACTGTAAACTGATAAATCAGGTCTGCTTGCCATAGATCATCTAAGTCTCTCATGATGATGCTCCTTCGAGGGAAGCTTACTCTCGTATTTTTATGAATTTCAGTTACGACAACGGCTTTGCTCATGCTAGTTTTGCGTCAGCTTGGCTTTGGCTTCGCCGCGCTGCCGCAAACGCTCCCAATACCCTGCTCCTGTCGATTTTCCGTTGCATCCGATTTGAAATCAAAACGATTCCAAAATAGATTCAATAAGATTGATATAAATATTAGCATGAGCAAAATCGGTGTCGTAAAACAAATTCATAAAACTGCGAGGGTAAACTTCCCTCGAAGGGACATCCTCGTGAGAGACATAGATGATCTATTGCAAGCAGACCTAATTTATCAGTTTCCAGTTCAGTAGAGATCAGTAGGGTTACTCTCGAAGCTCGATTCATGCATTATTGGAAGTTGGAATCGAATATGTCATTTTAGGTACTCTTGAACACAATACTCGCGAATTATTACCATTTAGTTAGTAGTAAATAGTAAATTATTTTATCCTATTCGTTGAATTTATTTGTAAGTAAATGTTAATAACCCCCTAATTCTGTGTTCAAACGTACCTAACGTGATATATACGATACCAATTTCCAATTCGCATGATATCGAGATTCAAGAGTAACCCTACAGTTCAGTCTGAATAGACTACTATGCTGGCGGTTTACAGGACTTGCAAATTATACTCTCATTCTGCTGAAAAAAAATGATGCTGATGAATTAGCGGTTGCTAACTCCTTTGTGAAGGTACTGTATAAATTGCAATTTCTGTATGCCTTGATGATATGGGAATTGGGAGCGTTTGCGGCAGCGCGGCGAAGCATAGCGAAGCCAAGCTAACGCAAAACTCCCAATTCCCACTTACTCCTGTCGTTTTTCCGTTGCATCCGATTTGAAATCTCAACGATCCTAAAGAAGTTTCACTTCAATAATATTATTAGATAACGGAGACTGTGTTGAGTGCAACACTTAGGTAGATATTTTTTGTAGATATATTTTAATAATAAATCGTAACAATAATCGTAAAACTATCCAATACTTAAAAAACTTTAATCAATCAATACTTTTCTCTGAAATCAAATCTGTAAAATCGTTTCACTTAGGAAAATGTACTGATTTTATGCACTAAAATTATTCAAATTAAATAAAAATTAATTAAACTATTCTGCACTAAGAAACATTAAAAATGCATAGGCGAATGACAAAACTTGTAAATACTTATATTTGGTATAAAGATATTTGAAGTCAATAATAGGTAGATGTCAAAATCCCGAAAAAATTAGTTATTAAACAGATTTTTTTTAGGCAAAGCAGACACTCTGTACAGTATGCCTTCTAGCATATTGGAAAAATTTTATTATCATTTTAGTATTTTTTAAAATTAGTAATTATTTTCCGAATCCAACTTTAACTCTTCTCGTTTGTAGTTTTTAAAAATATGATCTATTCAAGAGAGATGAATAAGCTATTGATTATTATAGGTCACTTTCTTAAGTATTAGCGCCAAAAATGAAATTCTAACAACTGCTTTTTACCTACTTAAAGAAATTACAGGTCATAACAGCGACGCTGTGTCTAGACCAAATAGATAGACATTTTTTGTCGATTTTTGGGTTGTTAATCTCGCGGTTTTTACAACTTCACCGTACTTTCTCGATTAGTTGACCACAGAGTACCTTTATTTATATTTACACAGTAGGTTTTGCTGTCAATTTTGTTACATTTAATGACTCACCTAGCGTATAAGGAGGTGACTGATTTGTATGAAGATGACATCATTACATTATTTAACATTCAAAACGTAATAATTCATGATTGATAAAATAGAATGACGCTTGCATAAAATGTCATAAATAACATTAATATAAACGAATAGATACATAAAGTATCTTCACGCCCATATCCCCGAAGAGGTAGACAGAGGCACAACCAGTGCACCCACGTATAGCCGAAGACACTAAGTCCCACAATGTGATAGGTGGCAAGCCTATCGCCAACCGGGCACATGTCCAATCCCGAGCAACATTTTTTTTATTAGGAAATAGGAAAAACCAAATTTTTTTTGTTGCTCGACCCGGGATTCGAGCCCTAGACCTCATGCAGTCCAGTCCAACAACCGAACCGCTAGACCACAGAGGCGATACATAAATAAAGCATATGCAAATACGATATTAAAGTCTGAAAATAATAAAGCAACAGATATCGAAAATTTAAAAATCCTTCCACACTAATTTGTAAAAATCACAATAATTTAAATGCTTTCAAACTGCTTTAACCGACTTCAATTTCAATACTATGTCGCGTAAGTATACAAAAACGTGAATTTTCCTGGATCAGAAAAGAAAAGAAGGGTCAGGGATCCAGAGTTGGCCACCTCAAAAGTACCTTCGCTCTTTTAAAAAAATAATTTCTAAAATCGATTCATTAATTTGGACGTCTATAGGTAACAAAGTCGATGTCTTCGTCATTTATAAACTGCTGTCAAAAATATTTAGTTACATAAAAAATATTGTCATCATGTGTCATTGTTTAACCCCCTCCTTTTAAAACGGTTGTAACGTCTTTAAAAAGCAGGAATAAAAAAATATTTCTGAATATTATGTAACAAACAAAAGTTATCCTGCTGTGTATACTAACTTATTAATAATATTATGATTATATATATTTATTTCAAATTAGTTTAAATTATAATTACCTAGTTTACTTGTAAAACTTTATTGAGTACTACTCAAACCGGCGATCTTCGTATCGCTTGATATTACGAACTAGGTACTAACAGTAACAGCTGGTGTGAATTAAAGCATTATTTTTACATTTTCTCTGCATTTTTTCCGGTTTTTATTTTCATACAAACCTACTGACAATAACTAATACAACAAAAAAAAGAATTAGCAAACTTGGTTCTATCCGTTCAGTTGGGATGCGAGACTCACATGAAATGGAGATTTTCATTTTTATATAATCTATTTATGTTTATTTTTTTTATATTTATATATTTATCCTGGCTGAGTTTCTATAGTCAGATCTTGTGACTGTGTGTGTGAGTGTTTAAGAGAAAAAAATCTAAAGATGAGTAAATATGACTTTCTATTGTTTCGTTTTGAACAGGTTGGCTTTTTCTTTTGTATTGACCTTGTTAAGAGATCATATCGTTTTTCTAAAGGTTGAAAAGCAGCTATAAAGTACCTACTAACACAACTTAGATGATGACATTTAATTTCTTCCGCGCTTTAAATTGTTAACTTCAAGTTAAAACGATTTTGCCGTGTCGATTTGGGCATAATTTGATTGATATAGGGTTGCCAATACATAAAATATTTTTATGTTATAGAAATTTAAAACAGCTAGATTTCAGCTTAACAAATACTGATATTTGTACATTACCCACCTGAGGCTAGAATGTTAGGTTTACCTGCTTGACTTTAAGGAGGCAGGAGGTGACTGTGCACAAATCTGAATGAGTCGTTAAAATCGCTACCAGTACTACACCACTAATCTTAAATCACTTCCATTAAATAAATTTCGAAAAAAGGTATTCAACTTACTTGTAGAGAAAACATATTATAGTGTCAAAGATTTTCTTGCAGATAAAAATAAATAATACAGTATTTCTAATATGATTGGTTGCCAGGGAGTTTGGTTTGCCGTTTCTTCTCAAGTCTGACTAGGTTTAGAAACTGTGGTAGTTTACGGTAGATAGGGATAAATTAATTTATATTCTAAAAAAATGTCAATCAATACAAAATACAGTGTATAAATAGTAAATAAATAAATAAAATAAAATTACTAATTTGATTACAAACTATTAAAATATTGGCACACCACAAGTTGGTAGAATATGTTGGAACGCTTAAATAATTTTGCAACACTCATATTCCGCAAATAAATACTTTTTCTTTCTTTCTTTTCTTTCATTTCTTTCTTTTCTTTCTTTTCTTTCTTTTCTTTCTTTTCTTTCTTTTCTTTCTTTTCTTTCTTTTCTTTCTTTTCTTTCTTTTCTTTCTTTTCTTTCTTTTCTTTCTTTCCTATTCAATGGTAGTGTTGTACAATTAATATTGACACGCACTAGGATCACTTGAATGGATTTAACCTAATAGTAATACTAACTTCTGTCTTAGATACCCTATTGAAGCTGCCGTAAATAAACCTAAATATTGTTTTGTATAGTATATCATTTTTTATATCATTGTACATAACATAATATGTATAAATTATGGATTTTTATTTTAGCACTTGCCCTGTGCTTGGGATAGATTTCTATAAATTTTAAAGAAAGAAAAAATTTCGCCCCAGACAGGATTTGAACCTGTAACCTTTCGTCTCAAGCCGACGAAT